>PVKU01004414.1:0-147797 GCA_004027475.1 Anoura caudifer
AGGGAGGGAGGGAGGGAGGGAGGGAGGGAGGGAAGGAGGGAAAAAAGGGAGACATAGGCAAGAGAAGTCAAAGGAATTAGTATGAGAATCTACCAAGAAGGGGGAAAGAAGATGAAGGGAATGAAAGAAACATGACTAACTTCAGAACTCTTCCAAAGAGGGGCCTGCTCTGAACCCTATGTGCAAGGCTGGGGTTGTTTAGATTTGGCAAGTTGGATGGTTATATTTATTTTTAGGTTCCGAAAGTGCATGTCCTCCAGATGTGGGGGAGGATGAGAGCACCTGGAACAAACGTACTGTGAGCACCTCTTTCCACGCCCCTGCACACCCTGGCAGCTGGTTGGATGAGCCCCATTAACAGTTGCTACTGTATTTCAGCATTGATCTGTTGTCTTCCTCCTCTCTGAATGCTTCTGTGGGCTGCAAGTTGGGTTGCCATTTTTTCTGAGGCTTGGATTTGCCACCTTTGCTGGCAGCTTGCTGCTGTGACCACCCAAACGAGTCCATTTTTCATGTCCACACCATCAGTGGGAGCCAGGTGCAGAGGCAGGAGATGTGGACAGGTGTTTAAAGTCTGCCGGGCTCTTGCACACCACTCTATTCTCTGCACACTGGATAGGAAGGCTTCATAGGAATACAGCAGCTGGAGGCAGGGCATTTCATTCAGAAAGAGAGTTCTTAAACCAGTATCGAAAAGTCGCCCCGAACCCACTCCATTTTTCCTGCAAATGTACATAAGTCATATAGTAAAGATAATATACAGAAGCCAGACATTGACCAAAAGATGACTTGGATTAACTGTGAATCTTCTTTAGAAAGAATTCTTGTATTCCAGATTAAGAGATTAGTAAAAATCAGTATACTCGTTGTTTTCTATTATTATTTGAGGAGATAAGGGAATCCCACTGCTCACAAAGCACTGGCATTTGTTTTCAGATCATATAATTTTAATACTGTATAGAACTTCAATTACCTTTTAAATTAAAGCTAATTAAGAGAAGTGTAGCTAGAACTGAAATCAATGGTAGAAACTAATTAATGCTATCTATTTAGGATTCAAAGGGAACCCTCTTTTCCTACTATTAAGGTAAAAAAAAATTGTAGAAAAGTATGATGAGCAAAAGCTAAATAAATAAAAAATTACTCAGAATTTCACTCATGAAATTAACCTTTTATTTTCCATCTTCCCAGACATAGGCAGTTTGATATAATCTACTTTCTTTCTTCTTCTTTCCTTTTTCTTTATTTAAATTCAGTTTTTTTAAGTGTGATAGTACTATTTCCCAGTACTCTTTTTCAGCTAAGAATTGATGAGTTTGGTTAGTTGTACATCAGCTTCATGCTGTAGACGGTTCTAGTCTAGACTCAGTGAGGCACGTGACAAAGCTTCTTATTGTGGACTTGTGGACAAGACAGAGAAATATGGTCTGGATGTCAGGGCAGTTAGGTGAGTTCACAGCTGGCTGAACAGTTCCTTCTGCCCAGAGGACTTTGATTAATGCATAGATGTCAACCAGCGGGGAGGTGGGTCCCAGTGGTGTTAGGACAAATATGCTTAGCAGATATTATGTTCAGAGACTACCTGGGAATATACCTTATTAAGGATTTTTTTTTTTTTTTTTAAGAACCGCTGATCTGCTCACTCAGAACACCAAAATCTTGACAGCAGTTTTCAATTAGAGTCCATTAACCAATGATGGAGTAGCCTTCTAAGAATGGAATCATAGAAATGGAGCCAGTGGGCTTGAAACTGGTGGGGATATAATTGCAGCCTCAATTGCTATGGAGGTTGCTGTGATTTGGTACAAAATGTGAAGGGGTTTTTATAACTAAAGATTTTATCAAGAAGACAAGCAATGGAAAAATTAGCTGAATTCCTTCTGAGTGAACTACCAAGTAAACTAAATAGTTAACCTGACGGTAAACTAGAAGAACATCGAACTGCAACGTGGAACATGCTGATTATCTGTATCCCATTTTATCTGCACAGAGGAGTCGTTGACACATTCAGCTAGGTGCGGCTAATGGGGATGTCCCTCCCTAGTTACTTGGTGGGTAATAGAATAGTTGACCTTTATTGAGCTTTTAATCTGTACCAGGCAGTGCTAAAGGCTTTACCTGACTTACTTATTCTTCTTGCAACCTCATGGTGTAGTTATTCTGGACTTAGAGATTAATAAAGTAAGCAGAGAAAGGCTATTTATCTTGCCAGAGGTCACACAGCTGGTAGAGGTACAGCAGGGATTTGAAACCAGGCAGTGTGACTTCAGAATGCCTTTCCTTAACCACCACACCCTGCCCTGCCCACTGTTGTTCACCTGGGTTTCCAGGGCTGGAGTCTAGCCTCATGATCCTCTGCGTTCCAGTGTCTGCTTCTTTCCATCAGTTTTTCATCCTCCCGGCTAAACACTTATGCTCCCTGCAGGTCTTCACAAGTCACGCTGTAGGTACAGTCTCTCATCAAGTTTTTCTATAGAGTTTCGTGCTGACCCAGTGTGGGCTGTCAGCATAGCGCAAGTTGCAGCTCTGAGCTCTTCTTTCTCTGACCACATTCTCCACTCACCTTTTACTGGTTGCTCAGGTTGTGCTATCACAGTTAGGATGCTTTTCAGGCCACTAACTTTTTGGCAGGAAGAAACAAAGTTACTTCTTCAGTTTTACATGGAAAAAAGCTCCCCAGTTCTGTAGAAACCGAAGGTTCTATGGTACTTCCTAGGTGACCCTGATAACAGCTTTTTCTACAGCCACCGGAGTTTTTACAAAACATGCCAGATCATCAAAAGCCAGCAGGGCCTTTGGCTTTTCATCTTCAGCATTCAGTTTTACATATACAGAAGAGCTATAAATTATTCAAAATAAATTTCTGGGTGCTGCAAAGCTAAGATGCTGGATTGAGTGGCAACCAAGAGTCAAGTGAGCTCTGACTTGTTGAAATGTTTATTCATATCATCGAGTGACAGTAACAGAGACATGTGAAGTCTTATACTTGTGCTGAGTCCAAAATAGTTGTACAAGAATAGAGTAAGGGGGACCCTAATTGACAGCAGTTTATGTGAAAAACATTGAAGATAGACTGATTTAACCATAAGATACTCTGAAGCAATTCATTCCTAATCTACATGCAGTAGAATAGTTTTGATTAATGGCTATGAAAATTTATCTTTTCATTTGTACTATTAAGTAGTATTCAGAGCTCTTTAAAAATAATAATATATTTTTAAATTAACTATTTAATTTTAAATTTATTGGTTTGAGAGAGAGAGAGAGAGAGCGCAAAACACCGATTTATTGTTCTACCTATTGTTGATTCTTGTATGTGCCCTGACTGGGGATAGAACCCATAACCTTGGTGTATCTGGATGACACTCTAACCAACTGAGCTACCCGGCCAGGGTATGTTTGGAGCTTTTGATTCCATTTTGAATATCACATTCTAAAATTATCATCACCAAATTGAAGTATGACCTGGAGAAGGCAAACAGAATGGCACAATTGTAAACACTCTGGCACCTGATGGGGAGCTGAGGAAATGAAACCGTTATCACAGAGGGGAAACATCGGAGAAATGAGGCAGTCTGATACTGGAGCGCTGTCACTCAGAAGAGGAGCCTGTGGAGCAAATGGATGGACTTCCCCTTGCTGCAGAGAACGTGACGGGAGCCACCTTGCAGTGTCCAGTCACAGAACTCGTTGTTTTGCAAAGTAGTGAGCACCCCATCATCAAAATTGTTCAGAGATTGGAAAATTGGATATCATGGATGCTATAAAAGGAAATTTAATCTTGAACAGAAAATTTTCACAATAGCTTCATTCAGTGTAGCTGAAAACTGCCAACATCCTAAATGTCCATCAGTGAGGGGTCCTCAAGCAGAGGTAGTTTTGCTCTCCAGCATGCATTTGGCAATGCCTGGAGAAATGTTTTCATTTGTCACAATGGAGAAATGAAGTGCTTTGGTCACCCATTGGTTTGAGACTAGGGATGCTGCTAAACATCCTACAGTTCAGAGACCCAAATGGCAGTAGGGCCCAGTGTGACAGCCCCTGGCATAAACAGGGTGGTACATCCACACGATGGCGTTTCTCAGTGATACAAAGTAACGAACTGCTGATGCACATATGCAGCAACATGGATGAATCTCAGGACCATTACACTGTGTGAGAGAAGACAGATGCATGACAATACATGTTGCACTATCCCATTCCCACAAAATTCTAGAAAATGAAAACCAACCTACAGTGACTAGAAGCAGATCAGCAGTTGCCTGGGACCTGGGGCATTGGGAAGGAATGGACTACAAAGGGTCACGAAAAACGTGTTGAGGGTAGAGCTATCCTGCATCTTGACTGCGGTTTCTTTAAGAGATTCTGCTCAGTCTCAGAGGGAGCCTGGCCCTGCTGACTCTGAGTGTGGATTTCTGGACTCCAAGACTGTGAAAATAAACTTCTGTTGTTTTGAACCACCTGGTTTGTATTAGTTGTTGTGGCTGTCCTAGGAAACTACCGTAATAAGTGCTGCCGTAACAAATATCTGTATCAGCTATAAAACTCATTGCATTGCGTTTTTTCAAAAATGCACTTGACTGTATGCGTGTCATATCTCAATAAAATTGCTTTTAAAATAGGAATATCACCTTCAGAGCAACTGCCCTCAAGATCTTCTGCTTCGCTTCCCAACTCCAAGATGCTATTGTTTTATTCTTTAGGCCCCTTGTATTGCCAGTCTAGTGGATGGTATAAAAGCTTGTTGTATCAGTATGGATCCATCATGTGATGTGGACCACACAGAAAGTTGAAAAGGGGAAGTATAAGGTAGAGTTTTTAAATTCTGATGAAAACCCTGGCTGGTGTGGCTCAGTTGGTTGGAGCATCATCCCATAAACCAAAAGGATGAGGGTTCAATTCTGATTAGGGCACATTCCTAGGTTTGATCCCAGACAGGGCGCTTATGAGAGGCAACCAATCAACATCTGTCTGTCTGTATCTTTCTCTCTTCCTTCCTCTCTCTCTCTCTAAAATAAATGAACATATGTTTTATGTTCATTAATAAATATGTTCATCATTAATAAATGAACATTTATTTTAAAGTATAAAATTCTGATGGGAGAGTAACTCTAAGACATGGTAACTCTATATGGTATACACTAGGGTTGAGGGTTGAGGGAGAGACCCAGGAAGGCCATACTGGGAAGGGGACCCTGTCCCCAAGGTTATGGTTCAGACTTGGTCAGAGAAGGTGTGGTTCAGCCCCTTGGATAGCAGAGAAGTCTGCTTGGTGGTCCAGACCAGAGCTAGTCTGCAGTCACTGCCGAGAGGCCAATGACCTTCTTGGGTGCAGAGTGTAGCAGATGAGCAGCTAGTGGTAAGTACACAGAAAGAGGGGGTTCCAGACAGGGCACCTGTAAACCATGCCCGCGCCTGCCAAGGGAGTGAAGACAAGATTGGGGACCTCCCTGGTGGCAAGAGAGCTGAGTGTGGGCCTGCAGAAAGAATCAGGCTCCGTGAGGGTGGGCGGCCTGGAGCATATGGTGTCCCCGTCCAAAGACCCACTACCAATGGGTCATTATCAGGCCAGCCAGGGGCCACAGAGTGGTCAAGGGAGGAGGCGCTCTGGGCATGTGGCTGGCTCAGAGCTTCCATCCGCAGTGGTAGCCCCTACTCAGGGGGCAGAAAGGGCAGAGGGTCCTCCTCCTGCTATATCCCTCCAGGGAAAAATGCAGCACCATCTTTACTGTGAAGGAGGGATACTTAAAGAGATTCCAGCCATTATTAAAGAGCCTGTATTGAAGTCTCTTTATGGAGTTGAGGGACTATTAATTGGTACTTGACGTACTTATTGATGTGGGTCTAATTGTGCACAGCACCCCCCCCCCCAAGGTATGTTAAACTTCTAACCCCCGGTACCTGTGGCTGGAACCTTATTTGGAAATTGGGTCTTTGTGGATATAATGAAACTCAGATAAGGTCATTAGGGTAGGCCCTAATCCAATATGACTGGTGTCCTTATAAGAAGCAGAAATTGCTGCCGTAGGACAGACATGCAGGAAGGACAGGGTGTGACAGCAGAGACAGAGGTCAGATGGATGCACATGCAGACCAAGGAACGCCCAGGACTGAGGCCTCACTGGAGGCCTGGGAGGGTACTATTAGGGGCTCAGAGGGAGCCTGGCCCTGCTGGCACTTCAATTTTCCATTCTGGTCTCCAGGACTGTAAAAATAAACCGTTGTTTTGAACCACCCAGTTCCTTTGCGTTTGTTGTGGCTGCCCTAGGAAAGTAAAAAGTGCTGCTGTAACAAATACCTAAAACTGTGGAAGCGGCTTTGGAATTGGGAAGTGGTTAGGAGGTAGGAAGAGTTTTGAGGCACTGGATAGAAAAATCCTAGACTGGTTTGAAGAAACCATTGGTAGAAACATGGATGTTGAACATGACTCCGGTGAGGGCTCAGAAAGGAGGGAGAAAAGCTGTAGAGAACTTACGTGTTGTCTTAGGGAATGCCTAGTGTCGTGAGGAGAGTGCTGCTAGGCATGTGAACGTTGAAGGGGCTTCTGGCGAGGTCTCAGAAATAAGGGACATGTTACTAGACATTGGAGGAAAGAAGACCCTTGTTAAAAAGTGGTAGAGAACTTGACTGAATCACATTCTGCCTTTGGCAGGAAAGTGGAACATAAAAGCGATGAACTTGAATACATATTTGGTGAAAAAATTTCCAAGCAAAGCGTGGAAGGAGCAGCCAGGCTCCCCTTTGCTGTTTAGTGTAAAATGCAAAAGGAACTAAACTGAGGAAAGAATTGTTAAGAAAAAGAAAGCTGCTGTGGTGGCTGGAAGCTGGAAGAGGCAAGAGAGGATTCTCTCCCGGAGTTTACAGAGGGAAGTGGTCCTGCTGATACCTTGCTCTTGGACTTGAAGCCTCCACACCTGTGAGACGATACCTTTCTCTTGTTTTAAGGGCCCCAGTTTGTGGTTCCTTTGTGATGGCAGCACTGGGAAACGAATATACTTGGCAAGTTTTATTCATTAATTCCAATTTTAAATTGGAACACATTTAGTAATTACATTTGCCTTGGTGGTTAGGATATAGACACAATTTTGTTTTATATATTATAACAAAAATTACATTAATGCAAAAGTAATTGGGTCTCCGCGAACTGTCTTTATTGAAGCCTCTGCCTGAGGAAATAGCTTCAGTTTCTGGGTTTTTACATTGTTCGGTTTTCTGTGTTTAACTGGAGCGCGGAGCAAAATCACATTTGTTCTGCATTCTTATTTGCTTCCCCATGTGTAAAAATCTGTGTTTAACTGTTATACCCCCTTCAGAAGTGGTATTTATTCAAAATAGTAAAGATTATAATGTGAACACCTCATGTTTCTTTAATCATACAATGGTTTTGAAAGTAGCCCTTTTTCTAACCTGCTTTGTCCCTTCAAGCTGGTCACTGCAGCTGTCGGCACCTTCGGTTCCCCGAAATGAATTCAGTGTATGCGAAGGCTGGCTTGATGTGTGCTGATTAGATATGTAGCAGTTATTCACAGGAATTTTAATTTTCTGTACGACTTTAAAAATTTAAAAGAAATCCTTTAAGTAAAAAGCCCAAAACAGTAAATATTTGACACGGCCATCCAAAAGTACATCAAATACATCGCATTCCTGAAAGGGGCGACAGGTATTCTTGGGTGTTCACCAAGGCACCAAATTTATACCCTTGTTTTAGCTCCTAGTAAGGGAAACACAGGAGCAAAATGATGTGTTTGTCTTAATCCGTCTGTCATGTCGAAGCCCCCTGCCCAGTGGCGTCTGGGCCTGGAGCCCACACAGTCGTCTCAGAAGATGTCGGAGCAGAATGCTTTCCCCGGGACTCCCGCTTTAGGCCAGGGAGGGTACGTGGCCCACGTGCCCTGTTTCATGGCTGGTTGGGAGGCTTGCGTTCCCCGTTTGGGAGCTCGAAGGTCGTTGACTTCTTCAGCCTTGTTTTCTCCTTCAGAGGACGGACGTGTGCAAGTGATGGGCTGGGGCCTGGAGTCCAGGTTGGGCCGCTCCAAAGCCCAGCCGGGTGACTTTTGGTGCCTTGAAAATGTGTAAGTGCAAACACTTTACAGTTTAAAAAGTTTGTAAAAATGTTTATATACGTATGCATAAACAAAAATATACAGTTTGGACAAAGGTAGGTTTACCAGTGTGAGTATGTGAAAAAGTGTATTCTTGTATTATTATTTATTAATTATTACATCATTTTCCATGTAAACAACTGTAAACCTACTTGTGCCCCACCCTGTATTCTGTATCTGTGATTCGTATAATAGGGACGGTGCTGACTTAACCTCCAGGGTATGTTACGAGTATCCCGCGGTCAAGCCTTTGTAAAGTGTTGTACCCTGTGAGTGGCACATAATACGTTAATAAATTTTAATTTCTTCCTTTCCCTCAAAAACTGAAACCATTTAGGAAGATGCCCATCTTAGCAGGAGGCCATTACAGGCTAAAGATAATGGAGTGTTTTTAAAGACATTAAACCTGAATAATGAAGAATAGAGTAATTGTAAAAATATTGAGATTACCTTATTTTTTCATTCAAAAGACAGCATATCGTAGTGAGGGAACTCTCAAATTGGATGCCACACCCCAGGGGGGAAAAATCACCCCTAAGACCTTGTATGAAATACTCTACTTTGCCCTTTCCTTCACTCTCCGGTCTTCCCTCCTGCCACTTCGTAAGCATATAACTGTGTGCACAGGACGTGGCTCACACTGTTCCGAACGGTTAGATGTCCAGTCATAAGACAGGTTCCCTGCACTCAAGGGTTCCACTCATTGTACTTCCATAAAATAATGCTTCTCAACGTTGGTGTGCGTGAGGGTCCTGTGGAGGACTTGTTTTAAAATACAGTCTCTTAATTTAGGAAACATTTAGGAGACTAAGGGAGTCAAGAGATGGGGCAGCTGCTGCTTCTTGTCTGTGTGGCCTTGGAGGAACGGTCTCGCTTCTCTGGGCCTGGGGAACCCTCTGCACAGTGGCCCGATTTTACGTAAAAAGAAACTAATAATAAAAAGAAACTAAAAGCCGTCATGCATCATGTCGTCTTTCAGTGCTGCAGCTCTGTTGGTAATTGTTCGTCGGCCCTTCGATGAGTACTTGGTGATTTAAAGAAGCAGACATAATGCATGTAATACTCTGTCACTGCATTGGAAGATTTAAAAGGCCAGTTAACACCTTGACAGTTTTTTCAGTGAGGCAGTTTTTAAGGATTAACTAAACTGATTTGGAAAGGCCTAGCTTCAATTAGACAGCATTCATTTACCTACTTCTGTTTCCCTTTGTAAGTCAGCTAGGATTTCCTGTCTTCCCTGGAGGTTTGAAGTCAAGCATGAGAAAAGTATTGGCCTGCAAGGTTCTCTGCTGTTTTATAGGGAAAACTTTTTGGAGATACCCTCACCCCAGACTTTTGAAATGTTTTCTTTATTGCAAGTGGCACCATTACAATGAAAACAAAGGCACCACTAATGGATTGATAATCATCAATAACGCTTCTTGTTTGACTGAGGTCTTTCCTTTGAAACCCAAGCTGAAGGTCAGGGAGAACAATGATGGAGGCAGTTAATTTCCTGTTTACAAATACAGGCTAGGAAATGCAGTATCGATCACTGTACGCCAGGGAGGGGACAACCGCTCTCAGTGCCGGCGGGCCAGGATGACGTAATGTGTAAGGCCAAGAGGTGTGGCCGCCTGTTTCACGTGAACACCGATTTACTGGACAAAGACCGTGTTAGGTCTGGGAGCCTAAAATAGAAGAAATATTACAATCCCTGCCTTTAAGAGCTTAGAAATTCTAGGCATCAAATCAAGACCTAGAAATAAGAAAAGGGTTAGAAAGCATTGTCATCATTGTGGCTGTGTTATATGGTTTTGGAGTTCAAAGAAGGGACTGAGCCACTTGATCATAGTCATGGCCATGGAGGAGGAGGTGAGATTTGATCCGGACTCTGAAGAACAGGAAAAGCTAAGGGGAGTCTTGACTGAGTGTGTGGCAACAGTGTTGTTGAGTGTGTGAGTGACGGACAGCGGTTCTGAGCGTCACGACTGGGTGTAAGCCCGTTCGCTCCACAGCCTGAAACGGTCCAGCCAAGGCCAGAGTGTCCGACCTTTGGTGCCTCCGGGCCACACTGGAAGAAGAAGAGTTGTCTTGTGCCACACATTAACTACATTGCAATACCTAATCACAAAAAAAATCATAATGTTTTACGTATATTTATGATTTTGTGTCAGGCCGCATTCATAGCTGTCCTGGGCTGCATGCGGCCCTGAGGCCGCAGGTTGGACACCCCTGAAGGGATTGCTCAGTCTAGAGCATTATAACCCAGATTTCCAAATTATGAGGTCTGTCGTAATACCATTTCCTGTGGTATGCTCTGTAGGATAAGAAAAGATGGTTCATTAAAAGGAGTTCTCTACACAAGTAAGTTGCAAAACACTGGAATGGATAAAGTTAAAGGGGTCACACTTTCATAGCAGGCTTCTCAGAAAGCTGAACAGACTGCTGTGCCTTGTCATTCTTTAAGAAGTTAATAGAGTATATGGCATTTCCCAAGATTATTTGGGCCAGTAAAGAAATCATTTTAGTTAAATACATATACGAAAAGGTTAGATATATTCGATAGATAGATGGATAGATAGATAGATAGACAGATATTTTATTTTTCTAAGGCCTTTTATAGAGAAAATGTTTCTGAGGCATGCTTTGGGAAGTGCTCACAAAAACAAACAAAAACAAAATACAGGTTTTTTCTCTTAGGCTTTTACCAAATCTTACAAGTACCTTTCAGTGTGAGATCCCACCTATGTCCAGATTATTCATTGCTTATAATAACTCTTCCCCTTCATAATGTCAATGCTAAGAAGCCTGTGCAAATGTCAGAATATGTGGCGTAAGATACATATTGCATTCTCAAAAATGTATTTTTCCCTAATGGTAAAAAAAATTATATTGTTAAACAACTTGATGCATCTGGTCTTTCTTGTCTAGTTAACTCAACAAATGTCAAAATAAACATCCTGTTCTCATGTTTTCTGTAACAGCACAGCATTACCAGAAATACTAGAAGAAAAAAGTGAGGAGAAGTTTCTATTACTATTAAATGAGAGTAAACTTTAATATCACAACAATTGGCTGAAATAAAGCAAACTTAATTCTTGACTTCAGGCAGCTATACTAAAATCCACTTTTCTTTGAGGAAAAAAAGCCTCTATCCTTATAAATTACATAAGATAGTGTTAGGAAATTCATAGTTTCCATGATTTTTCAGGAAAATCCTTTTTTCTTGGTCTTTTGCCCTCTTACTTCCTAGAAAAGATAGGGATTCTACTCTGCAGTTAATTTTCACAATCTCATTTTAAATAAATTGGAAGACACCTTTATTATAACATGCTCAAGGAGCAATAAACCTTTGGGTTTCAATTAAGAGGGAGGTAGTTTTGGAGTGAGACTCCCACACTTCCTCATTTGAATTTCTTCTCCTTAATATTCTTTACGATTGACCAAGTAAGTGCACTTCTTATGTCCCTCCTTCCCAGACAAATCAATTTCACATCGTCCTTCGAGTCTATATTAAATCAAGGAAGTTTGGGTCCTAATCGTACCTCAGACTGAGCTTCCTGCCCACTTTATTCTTAAAAATATTACATATTCAGGCCATATTTAGAACTTTGAATGAAGTAAAAACTAGGTGAAAGCTGCATCATATATGAATTTTCATAGTCAAGTTTCAACTATATAATGTCAACACAGAAGGAGGGTCAGGGGGTGAGAAGAGGGAAGTGAGCAGATATTCTGTGTTCTTCCTGCTGTTCAGATGAGACCTGGGCCTTTGTAGCCCCATGGACCAGGAATCCACAGCCAAAATGCAAGTACGATACCCATTTGGAAAAGCTCATTCTGAACATTCATGTTTGAAGAGTCTAGGTCTTAGCTTTAAGGGGCAATTTAAGAAAATTTCAGTTAACTTAGACTGTATGTGTGTTGTATATATTTTAATTTCGGCTTATTTGCTCACTTCCAATGCCTATTTCTTAAGGTGCCCTCTACTGAAATCTCTAGGATTACTAGTTATAACTTTATAACTATAGGAAACCAAAGAGATTGTTTAACCATCCTTATGTACTATTAAGAAAATGCAGACCCAAAGCAAGGAAATGATTGAGCACATTTACTGAATTTGGGGAGGGTAGGTAGAATTTTTGTCTCCTTAGTTCTAATGTAGTGTCTTTTCCACTGTGTTTAGAAATTTAGACTTTTGTGTAAAGTCAGATTCAGTGGGCTTGGGGTGACTGGGAGTAGAGGTGACAGCAGAGGCAGTAATGAGGAATGTGTTCTCTTATAAGTAAAACACAGGGGTTTAGAATATAGATATGTTTCTTTATTTTCACAGCAACATCCCAAAGAGAAGAAGGTTCTAATGTAACTTTTTGGCTTATGAGCTTATTCAGGATAGTGAAGAATGGACGATTATGATTAATAAAAATTCATATTAGTTACATTTTGGTCCACTGAGTTTATTGTTTTTGAGTAAAGTGAGCCCTGAAGTGAGCCCATCTCTCTTCTTTCTAATGCATCCTGGCACTTGGAAAGATTGCCGAGATGCTTTGGAAGGAAATGACCAGTCCTGGGGAGCATCAGGGTAAAATGTGTACTAATAACAGCAAAGAAAAAGTGTCAACCTTTTCCCAAAAATATCGTCTTTAGAGAGCAGATGTACAATTTTTGGTTTCTCAAGCAAATGATGAATTTGTAGCAGAGTTCCATGGCAGTGAGTCTCGGAGGTGCCTCCGTAACCTGCGCTGTGCGTTCATTTGGATGAGTGTGCATGGAGAGGCCGTCCATGGACGGCCCTGCCGTCCACATGGGAACAAACGGAAGAGATGAGCAGGTTTTTGTTTTCCTCATCCCAAAAGCGTTTGGCCTTGCATGAATCACTGCAACTTTCTGTGTTTTACTTTTTCCACTCAAAAGGAGGGTAATAAAACTGTCTAGATAATGATAGATAGATAGAGAGAGAGAGAGATGGATAAATTTTAACTCCATTTACTATGTGCCAGGTACTGTACTAAACACTTTTTATGTACTATTTTATTTAAAGCTTCCAGCAGTCTGTGAAATAGCTACCACAGTGATACTCACTTTACAGAGAAGGAAACAGACTAAGAAAATTTATACATCATTTGCCCCCAAATCATAGCACTAGTAAGTGGAAGAACCAGATTTGAATCTGTGCTCCTAACCACCCTGTTATATATGAAAGCATTTTGAGAACAGACATACAGAAATGCTGGAAATTTTTCTTTTTCTTTGGAATACTCTTAAATACTCTTACTGAAGTCAGAGCAGTGGCCAGAAAGGGTACTTGATTTACCAGATTTCTTTTTTGGAAGCTAACTGGAAATAACGCTTTAACTTCCTCCTCCAGCAGTGCTTCCCCTGCTGAGTAAATAGGGCTTGTCCAACACACCACAGTTCATGAGTGTTCCACATTATGTTTGTCAAATAATGTAATGACATTTAGGAGCGGGCAGAGTGTAGCAGAAGTGTTTTGGCCCCCAAATAATTAAAAGGCTTTTGGAGAGCTATTGATTTTTTTTAAAGTCAAAACTCCAGTTCTCTGGCACTAACATTAATTACAGCATTGTTCAGCAGCTGAACTGAAATGCTACATAGGATAAGGTCATTCTGCACATTTTAGATTTGTTGAGGACCATGTTTGACGAGAAGTCCACAGTATTGCAGCCGCCACTTGTCCTAGCTGCCCATGGCTGTGTATGTGTACCCAAGGGTGTCAGGTAAACATACTCCTCCAGGATCTCCTCCAGGAAATGGCCCACCTACCTCTTAGGAGGTCAGTGCTTCAAGCGTGTCCTCAGACAGTGTTCCCCAAACTGTTGCGTGTGTCAGCCACTTGAGAGCCAGTGACAGTGCAGATTCAAACTCAGTAGGCCTGGGGTGGAGCCAGACCTGGGGGTGCTGATGCTGCTGGTCTACCCACTGTGTTTTGGGGACCAAGACAGTAAAGGACACTTCTGAGTCCTAGTGGAAGGAAATGGTGCAGCATGTCAACTTAGGGAAAAGAAAACTCTTGGGCAACTTGCTCTAATTCTTTGTAGTAAGGCCCCTGGGAACACTGTGAAAATAGCAAAATTTATGTTTAAACATCTCCTTAAATACAAACATGGAACCCATTGCCATCTTTCCTTTTGTAGCTCATATTTCCTGAATCATTAAGTGTTCAAGCTGGTCACCCCTGCCCCAGAGGCCTCTGAGAACATCTTTCCATCTTCCTGTGTGGCCCCATGTCTCCAAGACTTCTCCTTCTTTTCTCTCTCTCTAACCCCCATCAAAAGTTAACTGTGGTCTGCTTCACACTGTCACAGCCTTACCCTAGAGATGGTGCCCGTCTAATTAAGGGAAAGCCTTGATGCAAAAGCAAATGATTCCAGGCAGTTGGATGGAGAAATTTGGGAGCAGAGGTGATGCCACACGGACGTTGGTTAGTTTGCAGCTCCCGGCGTCTGGGAGCAGTTGTGCTCTCTACTTGGCGGACTATCCCTTGTCCCTGCTACTCTAGACCCCCAGGCTTCCATGCCAGCCAACATGGGCTTTTTTTTTCTCAGAAGTTCTTAGTTGGTATATGTTTGTAAAGAACAACAAAGCAATACACTCATTCTTTCCCCTTTGGAAGACAATATCTTCCAAATCTCTCATTTCTGTGCAGCCTCCTGAGCTTTCTCTCCAGCCATCAATGTCCTGGACAAGTTGTAGATAACACCAATATACAGCTTAAATGATTTTTCAATGTACCGTGAGAGTGAAAACGCCAAGTCATATATTTTAGTGAATAGATGCCACTGTAAAAATTCACTGTTTCCTTAACTGGGGAACTGTAGGGAAAGACTAGGTGACAAGAAGTGATTTCACCTCCACTCTTGGTAAAGACTCTAGGGAGAAAAACCATCCTAAGAAATGAATGTGTTTAACCCTTGTCCACAACTATTTATTTTCAAAACCACTTCACAAACACTAATGAAGCTGACTACTGGCTTTAAGAATAATGAGGAGCAAAAGGCACTCGATAAGCCTGAGTGCTGTAATGGCAGAGCTTTCCCTCTGTTTCCGCTGGGTCCTGAGTCATTTACCTGACTCTCCCCACAGTTACATCAGCACAGGGCAAGGCAGGCAGTTCATGCTCAGGGTCAGGCGGGACCGGCTCTAACTTCTTACTGGCTCCTGGGCTTGCACAAAGGACTTCTGATGTCCTGACTTGGTTTCCCCACCTCTGTGACGGGGCTGCTACAAGTCCTACAGCCTCTACGAGGACGTAGGCAGGGCTGACTAGCGGGCACAGTGCCCATAATACTTGCGGAGCACCAAAACAAAAAATTTTTGTTTAATTTCATTTAAAATTAGATTAAAAATGGGCTTTAAAGTCAAAGAAAATGTTTTAGTATGTAATACATCTATGTTTACACAAATGTAATCATAAAATTTTGAATAACTGATTATGGAGAAAGAGGGCACAGAGGCAAAAGTGCCTAGGACCACCCAAAAGTCGTAGTGGGTCCTGGACGTGTACAAATTACTTATGACAACGACTGGCACATCCCAACAAGCTTTTGAGGAAAGCATGTTGCGGTGGCAAATGTTCTCTGCAAAGGGCCAGACGGGAAGCATTTGAGCCTCTGCAAGCCAGATGGTCTCGGCTGTGCTGTGACTACACAGCTCTGCCGTTGTAGCTGAAGCACCCATAGATAAAATGTAAACAAATGGGCATGGCTGTGTTCTAATAAAACTTTATTTACAACAACAGACAGCAGGCTGGATTTTGTTCACAGACCTCAGTTTGCTGACTCCTGACTTAAACTAGTGCTTTTGATACTAATGAAAATAATTATAATTTTTTCATTTAGTTTTCTACGAGATATCCCCAGGCAAATGCAAGCAGGTGGGGGAAGATGAGTGGTATATTGGGGAGTATTCAAGAGAGCCAGATGAAAGGACCCCACTAAGGTCTCAGTTATTCAAGATTCACGTAGCGCGAACAAGCCATCACAGTTTTCTTCGCTGCACTGGAGAGAGAAGTCGAGCATGGGGTAACAAAGCAGTGTGGCCCTGCCACGATGTTCCCAGAGACCCCCTTGTGTGGAGAACTAAAACCCTCATAAAAGCAGACAGTCTCTGTTAAGGAGTTACGTCCGCACGTGCACACGTGCAGGAACAGCACCTGCCCCTGCCAGCGTACCTGGGTGTGCCCTGCAGCTCCCCTTTGTAGTTTAGAGCAGGTGGAAGCTTTCTCCCTGTGTTGCTTTGGCAGGCTAGGCGGTTTCTATGAGAGAGAGAGAGAGAGAGAGAGAGAGAGAGAGAGAGAGAGAGAGAGAGAGAGAGAATATGAATGTAATAATTATGTAGGAGGGACAGGAAGCTCTTCCCAAAGATTAAGCCTCAGCTTATAATGAAGAACTCTGAGCCCCTAGCGAGGTGAGCATGAGCCCATGCATGGGAGGGGTGTCCCTGGCTGGAGAGGGAAGGCCCCTGTTCACCTGAAGCCCGCACTTCAGTTCTCATCAGTTTTGGCCTAGGAAAAAAATGGCTCAGTTGGTTGAGAGTGCATATGAACTAGTAGTAGCTATAAGAAACAGAAGGAAAGGAAAAGTCTATAGCCTTTTGGAGCAAATTTAGACTCAAATCTAGGTCTGCTACTTGCTCACTTTATGGTGTGACATGGGTTTTAATTTATGTCTCAGTTTTGAGACTATCAAGCGGGGTCAAGAAAACTTATTTATCCATTGTACAGGGCAACTGAGAGGGTTAAATAACATTTTACAAGTAGAGGCCCTATATCACTGAAGAACGCAAAGTGAGTGCCCGGTAAGTGGTTGCATTTTAACACTTATTAAGAGGTAGGAGTGACTGCTGCTGGGAAAAACAGCAGAGAAGGGAGGACCTGAAAGCTGTTAGGGTTGTTGTAGCTGCACACGTTTCTGATCTTGAGTTACCACATCTGGAAAATGGGTAAAAGTGGGTATAAATAGAATATACCTCATGAGACAGTTGGGAATATTAAATATGAAAATGCATATAAAGCCTGGCACAGTCCCTGCAGTAGTAAAAAAATCAGTGTATTGTAAAGGCTTGTTGCCCTTCCTTGTCCTCGTGATCATTGCTTAGTGTGAGGCATGGGGTTTTGGGGTTCCCTTGGAGATGCATGAATTCTCTTAAAACTGTGTATACGACAGCTTTAAAAATTTTTTGTCCATATGTGCATTTTTCTGGAATAAAGGCTCGTGGCTTTCATCCAATTATCAGAGAGATCTATGACCCAAAAGGCTGTACAAAGCATGTCACAAGACAAACACTACGCATACTTTCAGGGCCCCTGGTGTAGCCTGTGTTATAATTACTTCTGTTCGTAATCCAAGCTATCGAGAACTTGTTCCCTTAAATTAGTAACCATATTTAATGAGATACCCAAGGATGTACAGTAATATATTTTAGTGAGATTTCCAGATATTGAACAAGCAATTTTCATGTAAAGGATTAAGTTAATCTAAAGGTATGAATTTCAGTGCTTTGGAAAATCAATATAAGTGAAACGACTCATTTCTTAATGATTCTGGGAAATTATTACCATAGTAAAAAAATAAAATGAAATAGCTAACATACATTTACCATTTTCAGGTACTTTTCTAAAGAGTAATTTGCATGTATTATGGCACTTAATCCTTACCACAACCCCAGGATAATTTACAATTATGCCTGGTTTCTTGATTGAAATCATTCTTGCATGGGTTGGTATCTGGTGACACCTGGACCTCCATTTGATGGGGACTGAACGCAGCTGCAAAAAAACAGAAGTGATTTTGAGGAGAGATAATGTGAGGGCCAGCGCTGTGACAATACACACTCAGAGAATCACAGACGTGGCAGGTCAAGCAGAAGACTGTGCTGCTGCTAGTCCCAGGGTCTCCCAAGTTCGTACTGGTTTAATAAATTCATATAGTGTGGTGGTCATTGAGAGAGGCACATTTTCTGAAGCAATCAGCGTCTACCAGGCAGTTACCTATAAATTACACACAATTCTTCCAAACCACGCTAGGGAGCCAAGAGCCTTGGGGAAAGAAGCTGGCTTCTGTGGCAAAGTAGCCTCTTTCTGGAAGTGAACACACCACACTTTCTCCAAATTCAAATTAGCCTGTTTTTTGAGCATGTTGGAAGAAAGGGAAAATATGAAAATGCTTTCTCAGCTCACTCCTGGGGTATTATTGCAAAAGAATATTAAAAGAATTATTATGTAGGCTGTGCTTCTAATTAACAGTGAATGATTACTATACAATTCATGAAGTGGCTGATGTTTTAAAATTTTTCTCTGTCATTTATTTTGCTCTGAATTTTCTCAAAAAGGCATGTTTGTCAAGTTAACAATTTGTACCGTATCAAAACATGTCAACATGAACCAACACAGAGTATCTCAAAAGTAATTGTAATAAGAATTAATTTGATTCAAATTGTTCATCTGTAATACTGTTAAATGCTGCGTAATAGTTTCTGGGTCATAAGCAACAGTTTAACTTGCTTAAGAAAATGTTTGAAAAGATATTGGGTAACTCGCTAAGTCAAAGGCAAAGCTTAACAACTGCAATCTAGAGAAATACAGGAGCTAGAGCATTGCTGGGAGCTTAGCCAGAAGCCATGTGTTGTTGGTACTGAATCTGAAGAGCTCAGCTCCTCAAATTTAAATTCTTAAAATAGGGAATTACTTGGGTGCTATTAACTGGATAACAAGTCACCCATTGCTCATGGAGGAGTATCAGGGTGCTATGCTAGATAAACACAACAGGCCCTGCACAGGATGGAGGAGAGATGATTCTTTAGAAGAGAAATTAAAAAATATGTAATTAAATAAACAGATATAACATAGTCGTGGACTGGAAATCTCAATATTATTGTAATGCCATTTCTCCATGTCTCCTCAAATTGGTCTACAGTCTTAATACAATCACAAAAAAAAATGTAAAGGAGTAAGAATAGCCAAGATAATCTTGAGAATGAAAAAGGTCAAAGAGCTTATACTACCAAATTTAATCTGAAGTTACAGAATCAAGATAGTATGATATTGACAAATGAATTGACAAATTGAATGATAGAACAGAATAGAATGTCCAGAAATTGACTCAGCATATATAGTCCATGCTTATATAGTCAACTGATTTTTTATAAGCACGCCAAGGCAATTTGGGAAAGAGAGAGCATCTTTTTACAAATGGTGCTGGAAAAAAGCAAATAAATGTATTTTTTAAAAAGAGGAGCTTCAACGCCTGCCTCACAGTACTCAACAAAATTAATTTGAAATGGATCACAGGCTAAACTTAAAAGCTAAAACTATTAAACTTCTATTAGAAAATGTATAAGATTATCTTCATGAGTTTGGGATAGAGAAAGATTTTTTAGAACATAGGAAGCACTGAACATAAAAGAGTAAATGTTGACTGGATATTATCAAAATACAAACATTTACCCATCAAAAGGCACCATCAAGAAAATGAAAGGGCAATCAAGAAACTTAAAATTTGTAATACATTTATTTGACAAAAGACTTACATTAGTAATATACAAAAAGTTCCTACAATCAACAATTTAAAAAGTGGGCAAAAGACTTAAGCAGTACACAAAAGAAGAGTTATGAATGGCCAATAAGCATATGAAAAGATCCTCAAAAGTCATTAGGGATTTCCAGATTAAAACACCAAAGATGCCCTGGCTGTTGTAGCTCAGTGGATTGAGCGTGGGCTGTGAACCAAAGTGTTGCCAGTTCGATTCCCAGTCAGGGCACATGCCTAGATTGCAGGCCAGGTCCCCAGAGGCAACCACACATTGGTGTTTCTCTTTCTCTCTTCCTCCCTCCCTTCCCCTCTCTCTAAAAATAAATAAATAAAATCTTAAAAAGAAACTCACCAATGGAACAGTATTCCACACATCCTAGAATGATTCAAAATGGAAGACTGACTATTCCAAATGTTAAGGATGTGGAATAACTAGAACTCACCTATGATGCTGCTGAGAATATAAGCATTATAAGCACATAGCAGAATTGCTTTGTATTTTCCTATAAAGCTAAGCATACCTACTTTCTGACCCAGCAATTTTACTCCTAAGTAGCTAAGAGAAATAAAAGTATATACCCAGGAGGAGATTTTCTAAAAGACGTTTACAGAAGCCCTTTCATAGTCACTGAAAAAAATGGAAATAATCAAATATTCATCAACAGGAGAGGTGTGTAAGTCGAAGTATATTTATACTCAGCTATACAAAATACAGAACTACTAACACATAACAATGCAGATGAATCTAAAAAAATACTATGTTGAATGACAGAAACAAGACACAAAACAGTACATACTGTGTGATTCCATTTGTATGAGTTTTTTAAAAGGCAAGACTAATTTATGTGATAGAAATCAAACAATGTTTATCTGTGGAATGCAGAAACTGACTAAGAGGGAAACTAGGGGACTGTGGGGAGTGAGCATATTAATTGAGATGATGGTTTCATGAGTGTACTGTTCATCAAAATGCATTAAATCACAAACTTACAGTGTGTGCACTTGATGGTATATAAATGTTCTAGTAAGAAAAAAGAAAGAGTAAAATGCCTGGGAGGATTCAAGTAAAGTCGTCTAACCTCATGTGCTCTACTTACCCAGTGCCTAAATTAGATAATTCCAACTAGGAAGGTCCCACTACAGTCTAACGGAAGATTTGGCTGTGAGCATTTCAGCCATTTCCCGCCGTCCTTTTGGCAACTTTGCAGCTGTTACCACCTTTATTTAAAGATATGTGGTTTTTCACATCCTTAAAATTGTTGACAGTGTCTTCAGAGAACTGTAAACTCCTTGGAAGCATCATCTACATCAGTGGCTCTCAAACCGTACTATGCACAAAAGTACCCAGGGAGCTTATTGAAGTCCAGATTTTCAGGCCTCCTCCTGCAGATCTAACAGTTTGTTAGCTTTGGCATCAAGCCAAGCAATCTGTGTTTCTAAGGTAGATTCCAGGTGATTCCCTACTGCCCACCTTTTAGGAAACACTGATCTACATCATATTTGAATCATTTCTGTATACCCGCAAGGCCTGAGTGCCATATGCCAAGAAATAAACCCCTTTCTCAATACACTAGATGTGTGTGAATTACTCAGATACCAGTTTTCACTATGTATGATGCTATTAGAAACTTCAAACCCATTCCAGGAAGGGGCCCTAAATGCAAAGATCATTTTTCCCAGCCTGTTTGTTTTGCAGACGTAGAAACAGGCCCAGGGAATGACAGGGGCTTTCCCAAGATCCTGGAGCTGGAGAGAGCTGTGTGGGGCCTGGAACACCTGTCTCCTGACTCCTGACCTAATCCAGTTCCCCTATCACACCACAGCTCTATCAAGATGGGAAAGTGCTGTGGTTCTCCAATAAGAGTGATTTTGTCTGTCAAGGGACATGGGGCAACATTGGAAGATATCTTTGGTCATCACTCAGAGAGGCCAAGCGGCCTCCATACAGGGCACCCACAGGACAACCCTCACAATAAAGGACACTCGAGCCCCAACTGTCAGCAGCACCAGGTGGAGTCACCATGGGAGGAGAGTCATGGAGGAAATCAGTGAGCCCAGGTCCTCTTTGAAATGATTCAGCCTCGTGTAAGCACCATGTGTCAGGAGCTCCCTAAACACTCTGGCAGCTGCACTGCACACCTGTGCACACCCATCCTGGCTCTAAGCCCCACGCCTGGCTGCCACGTTCTTCCCTGCAGGCAGCTTGGGCTGCCTCCTCAGTGCCCCATGGCAGCTGGTCTCATTTCTTTGATGCCACAGCTGCCAGCAGCAGGCCAGGGAGCCCTGAGCAAGGGCCACCCCAGCCTTGCCACTGGTGCCCCTTGGTGAGGTGGGAGAGGCTCCAGCTGGTCATGGAAAGAACAGCCAGCTGGGTTTGAAAGGAAACAGATTTAATATGGGTTCTGATTGAAGCACAAACCAGTTTAGAGATGTGCCGTCTCTGATTTGGGATTTTTAAAAGGGTGATCGGGGTAACAGGGAGAAAGGAAACCTGGTAAGGCAGAATAGAAGGTAGGATGGATGCTCCGTGGGTGCCCAGGGTCCATTTGGCCCAGTTTTGCTGTGCTGTTAAGGGTGATATTGACTTGATGCGTATGCATTGGGTCTCAGCGGCTCAGCAATTTGGCTGTGTGATCTCAGGAATTTAACAAAGTGCTCTCGGCTTTAGTTTCCCTGACTACAAAATAGTGATAATTATGCCAATACTATAGTGTTGTTACAAAGATTAAAAGAACTAATGCATGTGAAGAGAGATTGTAGTGTAATGATTGGCATGCAGTAAGTGCTAAATAAATGATAGCTCTTAGCTCTTATTTTTATGCACCATTAGCTTGTAAAATATGCCAGGCTATAAAATATGCCAGGCTCCACCAACCTCTGACAATACAATAAGCCCTCCTCTCTGCTGTAATTACTGGAAGTTAGCTTCTCTTCCAGGTATCCCCATCCATTATTTTGGCCATCCACCAAGGGGTCCTTCTGTGGCTACCCTTGCCCCCAACTCCATTCCTTCTTGCTTGAACTGACTTCCCCAACCCCTCTCTGCCATGGAATGTCTTCTGAAAGGCCAATTTCATGGTGGTGGTTTAGGCTGTGGGTTCTCCCGAGACTGGTGGGATTGGGAGAGGTCAGAGTACATCATCCATGCAGAAGAGGAAGAAAAATCTTCTTGCATTTCTGTGTCTTTTTGTCTTGTGGGCCACACAGCAAGCCCATCTGGAACCTGTGCTGACTAGTCCTATCAGCTTCTTCCTCTCAGCTGTCTCCCCAGAGGGACTTCAATCCACCCAAAGCATAGGAGGAGACAAGATAGTCCATGACTCCCATTTTCTTCCAGTTTCTCTCTCAAGTCAACACTTTTAGCAAGTCCCACTGTGACAAGGCAGACACTCCCGAACACAGCACAGCTGCATGGAACTCCTGGAGGGCCCTGTGGAAGTGTGTGTTTCTTGGCAGCCTCAGGCATCCAACTGAGCCTGTTACAGTTATGAGGAAGCCTGTTAGAGTCCTAGGGGGTTGGGGCAGGGCCCCAGAAAGAGGAGCAATGGAGCTGCTGGAGGGAGTGGCCAAACCTGAGGAGGGCAGGAAGGAGGAGTAAAGAAAGACATGCAGGAGGGCAGCACAACTTTTTTTTTTAATAAGATGCATGGGGGCTTGATAGTGGCGTTCCCCAAGGCCCCAGAATGAGGAATCAGAGAGAGGGGCAACCCATCTGCATGTGAGTCACCCTGGCTGAAGGCCACAGTCAGCTGTCACCTCATCCTCATCACTGAAGCCCCAGCAGACCTGGTTAGTCCAGGCCTCCACGTGCCTTATCAGCAAACCAAGCCAAGAACTTGGTGACTTCTGAGTACTTCCCTGTGTGGCTGCTACTTGAAGTTGGGGTGTGAGAGGGCATGGGGATTTGCAGGATCTTCAGACCTGTCTGTTGGTGCCTTTCATTTCAAATCCAGGGGCTTGCATTTCAGCCTAGCAAAAAATTGTGTGTTAAGTTCATCTTTGAAATGTTAGTAAAAATCCAAATGTAAGTAAAAAAGAAAGCATTCCAGATACAAATTGGGTGTGCAGAGGTGGGAGTAGCCACAGTGGGGGCAAAATTAATTTGATAGATGAGCTGAGTGAGGAGAAGAATTGATTAGAAGCGATTTAAAAAAGAAAAAACAAAAAACATCAGTCATCATTTTTCACCCTTAACATCCAGAAAGACTAAATTCTAGTATAATTGTTATGTTCAAATATAGCCATAAACAGACTTCAAAGTTTAAAAGTTTTAAAGGGAGGCATTTGAAATTAATTTTGAGATCAGGACACAGAAGAACCAGATCTGAAACTGGAGGGGAAGAAAAGACACCTGCAAGAAAATAGGGCACAGGGTAATGCTTCTGTAGTTAAATGATACACCCAGAGGAATCAACTCACAGAGGATGGTAAGTCCCAAACTTCCTTAGCAGGATCATCGTAGAAGAAAATTATCACCCACAGGAGGAACCCATCCAGGCTGCTCTAGTTATAAACATGACTCTGGGAATCTTAATCAAGTAAACTGAATCCTTTCCTTTTGAAAATACGCATCCAGACCAGCTGGTATCACCCATCTGAGTAACAGGTTTGTTCCAAAATAGATCTCCTCACTGTGATCTCAGCAGGGATTTTTTTTTTTTAAAGAAAGATATTTTATGGGCCTACAAGAAGCTTGTGGGAACTCAGAATATCCTTGAACTGCAAGCAACAACAATTTTAGACGTGTTAATGCAGTGAACTTAAGTAGAAAAAAAAGAAAGGAAAACCCATACAATTGTCAGTGCTAAATGAACTGAGAAGTAGTTTGAAAGAACATTTTAGTCTCAATTCTTTCTATATTCTGTTTTTGCTTTTGGAATCCTTTAGTATTGTTGAGCCCCATTGAGTACAATGGCACCAACATAATAAGGCATTGGTTTAGTACGTGTGTGTTTTTATACAATACTGCCGTGGAACCGGCACACTGAGCAAGTGAGACTCGTAAGATGCGTTCAGACGACAAGGTCATTCTCCCAAACACAGTGTGACCCATTAGAACCCATTGTATGTGCCCTGTGTCGCCCTGTTCTTGGATGAACATGCGGCAGATCCCATGACTTCTCCGGTCACTCCCAGATCACGGAGGGTCATCTGCACAGACTCAGGGAAACAGCTCATTTCGGAGATTCCAGGCAGAAGAGGAGAAGGGGCAGAGACGCCTTGCCTGACTGGTGTGGTTATAGCTGGTGCCAATGTTCTCTGCACTCACCCTCTGTTAGGGGGCCGTGCTCCCTCGAGGACTTTGTGGGGCTCTCCCAGCACTGCTGCTGCAGCTTTCTGGGGGATCGCTGTGGTTTTTAGGGGTGTATTTTTATAGATTTTGTATTCGTCCATTTGACATCCATTTATCACAGGACCAGTTACATTATAAATATATATTCTTATTTTCTCTAGTCTTTTTCTTTTATTTTTCAATTACTATTTACATTCAGTGTTCTTCTACATTAGTTTCAGATGTACAGCATAATGGTCAGAAAATCCTGCACGTTATAGATACCCCCCACCCCGCCACTATGTTTCAAATACCCACCTGGCCCCATTCATAGGCATTATGATTTTATTGGCTATATCCCCTGTGCTGTAATCCACATCTGTGTGACTAACCTGTAACTACCAATGCGTACTTCTCAGTACCCTCACCTTTTCACCCAGTCCCCCAGCATTCCCCCCACTTGTCAACTGTCTGTCTGCTCTCTGTATCTGGGAGTCTGTTTCTGTTTTGCTTGTTTGTTCATTTCTATTTAGACTCCACGTACAAATGAAATCATATGGTACTTGTCTGACTTATTTCACTTAGCATATTACCCTCTAGGTCCATCCTGCTCTTATAAAAAGTAAGATTTCATTTTTAATGGCCAAATAACATTCCAGCGTATAAATTTACTGCGCCTTTTTTAACCACTCATCTTTTGATGGGCTAGAGCTGCTTTCACATCTTGGCTTTCATAAAGAATGCTGCAATGAGCAGGGTGCATGTATTCTTTCAAATCAGTGTTTTAGGTTTCTTTGGATACGTACCCAGAAGTGGACCCACTGGGTGAAAAGGCCGTTCCATTTTTAGTTTTTTGAGGAACCTCCATACTGTTTTCCACAGCGGCTGCATCAGTCCGCATTCCCTCCAACGGTGCACGAGGGCTCCCTTTTCTCCACGTCCTCACCAACTCCTGTTGTTTGTTACTCTCTGTTCTTGATGCTCAGGCATTTGGAGGCATTACACACCTAGAGAGACTGTGCCTTCTAATTTTAAAAGGTAATAACAACTTGCCTAGTACACCTTTCATATGCAGATCAGTCCCTGTCAGGTCCAAGGTCTCCACAATCTCCTTTTCCAACCCTCACACTCTACCCTGTTTCCCTTCCCACCCTACCCCTCACCTTGGCCTTCAATCATCCCAAGGCCACTTACCAGACAACTGGAGACCACCCTACAGCCCAAAGTCCACCAGAGTTATTCAAATCCGCCAATCCTTAACTGTTTACTCTGTCTTACCTCGCCTCTCCTGGGGAAAACCAATAATCTCTTCCCTAGGCTCCCCCTTTCTCTTTCTGCGTGGCCAAACCCAGTGCTTCTCCATGTGGCCCTGTCTTCTCTCAGGAAAAGTAAGTAATAATTTCTTCTTTCAATGGCATTGGCCTCTCCATATCACCACTCAGTCATCTCTATAAATTAAAACCCCCTTGGCCCACGTTTCAGAACTCATGGTATCTCACAATTTGGAAAGCATTTGCTAGAAAGTGTCTCTGATTACATAGTAACTGGCCCCAGAATCTCATAGCCAACCGCTTAAAAATATTTAAGGTCAACCAAAAAACGTGCTATCCCAGCCGTAGGCATTTCATCTAAATTTTGTTTTAATGAACTGAACTAACAGTAATGGAGGTAAAATGGGCAGTAAAAATTTACCTTTAAATCACTTATTTTCTCCGTCATTAGGTGCATAATGCAGCATTTCTCTCAGTATGTTCTCCAGGATATTCAACCCATAGACAATGAGCAGACAGTAGGGAAAAAATAATATTGTTTTCTGATACTTTTAGAATATGGTATCAAAATTCTAGAAGTTGATATCAAAATACCACCACCATCCAGGTAATGTAAAAAATAATAAAAGGTAGGAACAAAGGAGGAACTACAGAAGAATACTTGAAGAGGCAGCATAGATCCCTGGGGACTTGAGACTAGAACCTAGAGTTCAAGTTCAAATGTTGTCTTTTACCAGCTCTGTGAACTTGGAGTGTTGTGTAGCTTCTAATCTTAACCCCATCTGTCAAGTGGAAATAACAGTTCCTACTGTAATGGTGATGACCATTCCACAGCATGTCGTATGTCCTCGTTTTCCTAATTTAGCAGTCTTTAATTTCTGGGATAGATGAGAAGCCTGTGTCAGGAATTTGAGTGGGCTCCCTTCCCTGTGCCGGGAGACAGCCCCGGCCTGAGACTGTGATGGTGGTCACGGGCAATGCCAGCCGCTCCCAGCAAGGTCCTTTGGAGAGCCGGTAGCTATGGGGACAGCTCTGATCCCTCCCAGCCTCTCTGTCACAGGAATCCTTGTGGGTGCTCCTGAGACTACCACGTGCCCTTGCAGTCCCAACAGGAATCTGTGTAGCCCTTACCATGGGAAGCTCTGCGCCCAGAGGTGCCGAGTTCAAGCCTCTCAGGGAGCCACAGCCCTCCCTCCGCCTTCCCCATCCCCTGCAGTCACTCTCCACGTACAATCCTGGGAGCCAAAAAGCTACCACCTCTGACTCCTTTACAGTAAGTCAGCCAGATCCCGCTATTGTCTTTAGCCTCAGCCAAATCCACCCACTCAAGTGTTTCATTTGATCTTCTCGGTGTGGAGAGAAAAAAATGAAGTTTTCAAATAAAAGCAGTTTTACATTAAAAAAAAACAGATTTCAATGTTTTTGTCAAAAATGTTTGACTGGAGCTGAGCAGCCACATCCCTCCCAGGGTCTGAACTCTGCAGGCCTCTCCCTGGGTGTCCACTTCACTCATTACTGTCACCAATTCAGCCTCCGTGGGCTTGAGTGTGTGACTCTTGCCTTAAATCTCTGAGACCTGAGGAGGATCCCTCCTTTTGCTCATGCCCACGGTGGTGTTTTCCCATGCTCACAACTCCAAGAACACCTGCAGCTCTCCCTTTCACCCCAATACAATGACATAAGAGTAGAGAAGAAAGAGAAGGGTGCCATTGACACAAGCCACCCACTCCTAGGTCACTCAGTAAGATGGCAAGTGCCAGAATCTGCTCTCCGGGTTGTCTCAACACTTTCCATGAAGAAGTAACCTGCTCTGACCCAAATATATGAAGTTGCACTACTTTGAAGGAAAGCAACCACCAGCAGTGCCTTGGCGCAGGTGTGGTGTCCAGGAGGAGCCCCTGTGGGTGGTACTCTTGCCTCACGCTCTCCTCCGCCCCCAGTGGGATGGCTCAAGCAGCAGGAAAACAAGGGGCTAATACAAATAATCTAGGAGCCAAGTAGGCAAGTACAATGGTGAGCATGCTTCCTTGTCCTGAGGGCTGTCTGACAATCATTCTTTTGGACTTACCTGTGCAGTGCTTTCAACTGAACCTAACGGCTGTGCCTGCATAGAGAGAACGCATTTGGCTTGCTCAAATGGTTTTATTCAGGATAGCAAAACAGCTGCAGCTGCTCCAGGCATCACATTTGCATACCAGAGCATATCCTGAGCATGAAAGAGCATGTCTTCTTCCCTCCACCTTGCATATAATCCTTGGCCTTCACTCTGATTAGACCAACTAATTTCTCGTGCTCAGCCCAAGGCAATCACTATGTAAGGGGAATCAGATTAACCCCAAAGACTTTGTGTCATTCACGGTCTTCCCTGGGAGCTAGGATAGGAGTCAGTTCTTCCCAAATTGTGAGGCTGCTACCATACACGGTAGGTGGGCAATTACAGTAACTGTTCTAATAGCTTGGTTAGTTAACCAGATTTGGATGAGGGCAGGGAGGGGTCAACACTTTCCGATACTCTGTTCTCCCCTAGGAATAATATTGGATACTTTACTTACCTTGCAATTTCCACTACTGAAAACCAGTTGTGCTTTTTAGAAAATTCTGAAAGCTATTTAACTCTCAGGAGATTAAAGAACTTGATCAAGTTTTTAAGAGGCCCATTAGGTATTAACACTTAGACTTTATTGCTTTCAAAAGACATACCTACAGAACACTGTATATGTAAAAGAGCATAATATTCCCTGAGAACTGGATGAGAGGAACACCATAATGTAACACAAAGATGACTCGGGAAGCTATTTGCAGTCCAACCACTAACAGTTTTCCACGAGCATGGTTTGAACACATCTCTAAATCTCTCTGATCGTTGGTTTTGTCACCTGACAAATTGAGAACATAATAATAGGGTGGATTCTATAATGTTAGCAGAAGATTAGGATAATAAATATGGCATCAAAGCATAGAGAAGTTCCATAAAAAAATTCTCTTACCTAGACTATTGGTGTTTGAAATTCCACCGTGGACCTGAAGGTTTACGTATCTTTACAGTCTAATGCATTAAGCTAACGCTCTCAACTCAGAAACCTCTGAGGACTAGCCAGTAGCAAATGCATGAAGAGAGACAGAGGGCGAGGCTGTTAGGGGGTAGGAGGGCTGTGATACTCTGCACCCTGAGTCCCTGACCACGGACAGGGAAGTGGCCACTCAGTCTGAGCCAATTTTAATCATGTAAGAATTTAGGCCTCTTGCTAGGTCTTATAATGTTTTAAGAGAAATCCCCAATTTAAATATCTTAGTTTCATTTAGTTTTTTTATTTAAAACACTAGGTCCATCCGCCACCCCCACCAAAAAAAAAAAAAAAAAAAAACCGAAAACAAACAAACAAAAAAAAACCCACACCACATCTGCTGGCCCAAAATAGCCTACAGGCACCTAGATTGAAACTTCTGCCAGGGTGTCCCTTCATCTCAACAGGCCTGGGGTTTTCTTATCCAAATCTGTCAGAAAAGGGACATAATAATAGTACCTGCCCCCACAGGGATTTGAGGAAGAAGTAAAAAATAGGAATGTTTCTATCCTGAATTTCAGGTTCAATTCAAAGGCAAGCTATAAAAAGAGACTGTTGAAGAAGTGTGTTTCATAAAAACCCCTGAGGCAAGGAGTGTATCTGTAATCGGAAAAGACACCGGCGTTCGGGCCGCCTGTCACTGCCAAATCCAATAAGCAATGACAGCGATTGAATCTTTATGAGCGCTTTATTCAGATGGCCGGTGATCTGAGAAGATGGCGGGTTCATACCCTAACAAACCATCTTCCCTTCTCTTTCCTGGCCAGAATTTTTATAAGGGAGGTGGGGGAAGACAAACAAGGTGTGGTGAGGGCTTTGAAATTCAGGGAGGATTAGGTGAACAAGGCTGTAGTTCCCAAGGGGAGGGGGGAGAGTGTGTCTCCTCATTGATACAAGACCTGGATGCATCCAACTTGTCCCCAGGCGGTAATCTCTAGCCAGCGCCCCAGGAGGCCAGCTGTTTCCCAGGAGCCAGGATTGGCCTTATCTGCAGTTTCTGAAACAAAAACTTTAACATACACATTACTTGCTAGGCTTAATAACTTTTTCCTTAAGCTAAAATTTTCCAGGTTTTGAGTCCTCTATCATACCTACCTGGGAACAGAAGCAATGGTGGGGGTGCAAGACCAGCTTTCTCTCCTCCTCTTGGCCTCTACCAGCAAGTCTGAGAAGAGACCTAAGCTTCCTTTTTATGATTTCTTCCTTCCTGATTTATCTCACATTACCTGCTGGGGCCCCTGGAACCAGCACAACCCACAGAGAGGCCATCTAGTCCCAAGTCCCTCCAACGAGAAATTCTTTCTTCCCCTTCCCGCTTCCATGCCTGGCTGCCTCAGTCTGACTATTGAGGTTTTAAAGAGATGTTGGGTTGGCAGAATCAAGGCAGCAGCTGGGACTCAAATAGCAGTCCTTGAGCCAAGGCCAAGGCCAAATCCAAGGGATCAAGTGTGAGATTCCAGTGCCATTGGGTGAAGGAGACTGTGCAGGTCACTGCAACCTGGATGATCAAAGTGTTTGGGGGTCTTGCTGGAAATTTTCAAAAATTTAAATTCTGGGAAAAAAGAGCAAAGGGTAGGAAAGGCTTAAATCTGTGCTGTTCCAACATGGTAGCCATAGGCCACATATAAAGCAATAGAGAGCTTGAAATGTGGCTTGTCCACATCAAGATGTGCTGTAAATATAGAATATATTTCCTTTCATTTTAATGTCTACCATAAGCCTTTTATTTACTCTGTTCACCCACTTACCCTTCAGTCCATCCAACAAAAACTTATTAAGTTGCCCACTAGGTCAGGCCATGGGCAAGTCTACCCAGTTCTTTGAGCCCCACATTAAACACTGGCTTGGAGAATTGCAGCAGACCTAGGTGTGTTTCACATGTTGGATAAAAAATAGAATTATTTTTTAGCAGTTACAGAGAAAATGGCATCACCTCTAGAGTGTTTTTCCTAGATGCTCGATGCTCTTGGCTTCCGTGGTATCATTTTTTTTTCCCCCAGAAGGTCCATTTGGTTTGGTTAGAATGAAAAGGAATTTTTTTTGAAGCATCTCCATGACTTGTGTACCCAGACAGCTGTATATAATAGTGCAGAAGTAATTTGATTTGATCTATGGTCTCCATTTTAACCAGCTGTATGGTACTGGGAAAGTAACCTCTCTGAATTCGATTTCATCATCTGTAACATTAGGGAGTTGTATTTAATGATTGCTGAGGGTTCTTCTGGCTCTAAAATAAATTCTAAAGATTGACAGAATGTTGCTAGTTTTGTATATCTGGGACATTCTTCCTGATGACTTAAAATTCTTGGATTCTACAAACAACTCTGAAGTAAGGTCAGGGCCCTGTTTTAATTCATGGCCTGACATTTTAAATTGTCCTGTTCCATGGTCACTTTCAGAAGGTCTGACTGATTTGGGCATCATTCAGTATGAATGAAAGGTAAGGTGGAGAGCACTCTGGGTGAGTCAGGAGACTGAAATCTGTCTTCAATACTGCTACTGCTTACCTGCGTGGCTGTGGGCAAGTTACCCCAGAGTCCTGAGCTCCGATTTCTTTTCTGTTAAATGGCAAGATTGGTTTACACGATCTCCAAAGTTTCTTCTTGCTCTAAAATTCTATAGTATTGTATCTACGTACACATTCAGTTAATTCCGGTCTCATCTGTCTTCATGAACCAGAACCACAGACAATAAATTGCTGGCATGACCGGATCTCCTGCATTTACTATGGATCTGATAAAATGTAAGAAGTAAATGTGATTAGAGAGAATGTCGTTTGATTGAACGGGATTGGGATCGCCAGTTCCCGGACCCACCCAGGACTGAATCCATTATCATTTCTGACCACACATTGGTAAACCAGTCACGTCAGCTACTTTCCTTCCCCTCCAGTGAAATGCCCCTGCTGTTGCTTTCAGGCCTCGGGCTGGCCGTGCCCTTAGGTACAGAAATTCCTGCCTCCCTCGAGGGCCTTGTATCCATTGTCATTTAGCACAGTGGATTCATGACTCATGTATGACCTATAGTTGATGCGTATTTGATTAATCATGACACTTTCATTGATTTTTTTGACCAGTGATTCAGCTTGGGCCTCTGGACTGGGTTTAGTCCAGATCTTTCCAGAGTTCCTGGTTTGGGAGTTACCTGGTCTGTTATCATATCTAGTGTTTTGTCTTAATTCCCAGCTTCCTGAGTCAGAACCGTACACGTGGCCCCATCTCTCTTTTTTTTACATCTCTGCTGAGACATCTTATTTACACCCTCCACCCATTTATCCATCTACCATTCACAGAGAACTACTGTTTACTTTAAGTCAGGCCTCAAGAAAAATAAAGTATAATTACTACTTTCAAGCAGTTCACCCACTCTTTGTCAAGTTTATAAATCAAGGCAAAGCTTCAAAATCCATTGCTACCTGGCACTCTGATAGAAGAGCTAGTTAACAATAAAGATGATAAAAGCAATTACTAATTGTGAATTTTAAGGTTTATCAAGAACTTTTTCAAAGCATCAGGTTTAGCAGGAGTTTTTTCAAAGCATCTCCATGACTCATATACCCAGACAGCTGTATATAATAGTGCAGAAGTAATTTGATTTGATCAATGGGTCTCCATTTTAACCAGCTGTATGGTACTGGGAAAGTAACCTCTCTGAATTCTATTCGATGGATTTTGAAGTAGTTTAATTTCCATGCCAACCTTAAGGGTGTAACCTAAGGTATCATTATTTCAATTTATTGATGAGGAAAAAAATGACCTGGCTTTAGTGATTTATCAAAGATAGTGCATTTATTTTTGAATATTAGGTATTGACCTCCTGCTATAAGTCAGGCATTGTTCCAGCAATAAACAGAGCAATGTCCCTCTTTCCATGGAGGTGCGTTCTGGTGGGGTACTGGCCACCCTCAGGTATGTAAGAGTGGATGTTCCATATTGAGCAGTGCACCAGCATGGATGGAGAGAGGGTGCTACCTCAAATAGTGTGGTCAGAGGAAGGCTTCATGAAGTAGATAATATCTGAGCAAAGACTTGAATTAAGCGACAAAACCAGCTGTGCAGAGACCTTGGGGAAGACCATTCCAGCCAGAGGAAACAGCAAAGGTGAAGGCCCAGAGGCTGGACCTGTTTGATGTGCTCGGAGGACCAAGCAGAAGGCCAGCGTGGCTGGAATGGAGTTGTGTTCTTCCTCCAAGCCCCCACGATCACAGAGTTCGCTGAGACAGAAACTTTCCTTTTCATATGCACATGCTTGATATTTAACAAGAGTCAGACTGACATTTGGAGAAGACAACAAACATTAGATGTCTGACTGTGAGGGAAGGCATTCACCCTGAGGTCGAAGAGAAGAGAACTGACACAGATTGCAGCTGACACAGGATGTCATCGTAAATGCCTCCCAACTCCGGCTGCACTCACCGTTTTTCACACATTACCTCTTTTTAGTCTTTGTTCATGAACAACCAAAAGGAGAAGGAAGGGTGGGGTCCCCCAGCTTCCTTTGTGGGTGGAGTCACCCTCGGGGGAAATTCAGGTTCCTTCTTTCCCTGCGTGTCCTATAACCCCTCACTGAGGGCAATAGCTGCACAGCTAGTCTGGTGTCTTGTACATGCCATGTGGAGAGCAAAGGATGTTGTCGTGACCCTTAAAATGAGCTGTATGCCACCATATCCATTTACCTTTTTATTTTTATTTTTTTAATCCTGACCCAAGGATATGTTTATTGATTTGAGAGAGAGAGAGGGAGAGAGAAAAACATTGATTGGTTGTGCACCCGACCAGGGACCGAACCTTCAACATTTCGTTGTATGGGACGAGGCTCCAACCAACTGAGCCACCCAGCCAGGGCACTCTTGTCTACCTACCAGGCCAGCCACTTTGTTTAAAATGTCTAGTTTTGATATGACTTTTGCTTCTTGAATAGTTGACACAGCAAGCACATTTCTAGGTATTGAATTCCAGTAAAACCCTGCTACTCATTATAGTTCCCCTTTTTCAAGCTTGCAAAGTTGGCATCATCCAGGAGATTACAGACAGCTTTGAGGCATCTCTACTAACATTCTTAATGTGGGGACAGAGCTCGGGGTAAGTCTCATTGCACTGTAACCTAGACTGGGAGCTAAATCTCCGTGAGAGAGGGAGTCAGTCGCCCAATGCCAGTTAGAATGGGTTTCTCAGCCTTGATGCAATGTGTTTCAGGATTTGAAGTTTAAATCTACAGCAACAGAAAGAACCTTTGTGACTACTCCCACTAGTCTGAGATTGGCATCCCAGAAATCTGGTCTTTCCAATATATAGAAATGAACTCGGGTGAGTCCCCCGTGTCAGGCCTGGACCTCAGGGAAATAATTTCGTGGGCCTCAGTCAGGATCCACTAAAGAACTCATTCTTTAGTACCTGACGTTATTAGGCAAGAAGGAGTAACCCTGAAATCGTCCTAGCCTCAAGAATCTCTACCTTCAACAGAAGCCTTCCCCCTCCCCCCTAAAATGACAGAGTACATTTAGGCTAAATCTCTTTCTACTTTTAACTGAAAAAAAAAAAAAAAAAAAAAAAAAAAAAAAAAAAAAAAAAAAAAAAAAAAAAAAAAAAAGGAAATACTTATATAGTACCTACAGCTTGCCACTTTCTATGCTAGGTGACCAACACGTTAAATACCCCCATCCACCGAGATAGATTGTTTATAGAAGAGGAAACTGAGGTGCAAAATATTAAGTGACTTGCCCAAAGTCACATGGGGAATAAAGAAAGAACTGACATAGGAGAATGGGTCTTTTGATAAAAAAGCTGCTATTTCACTGCTCTGTATTTAAAAAAAAAAGTTTTAAATCTGAAAGTATTGAGTTATTCCCTAAGCTAATGTCTTCATTGTATAATCACTTGTTAAACTGTGCAGTTTTTAAAGCTATTCCTACTCCCCTCTTACTCAGTCGCTCTGAAATGGCTTTTTTGTGTTTCCCGGACCTGGTCTCGTTCTCGCACATGTATCAGTTATGGCAATATGCGGTTCTTTTTACAGCTCGCCCATTACGAGGCATTGTGTGACGAGGAAGACGGCTTGGATGATAAAAAAATGATTGGACACTTTTCCCAGCACACTCTGGATGAAATGAATAACATGTGGCCATTTATGTTAAAGAGTTTCCTTTTACCTGAGCTTGGTAATTTCTCGGGGTCATCCTGGTTAAATTAGATTTTAATTCTGAAATATTGTAGTTGGAAATGTTCCCACTGGCCAATTCATATCTCCTGAATAACAGGATTTGAACCCAAACTGAAAGTGCTGGTAAAGTAAATGAGGGAGATGTGCCGTGCAACCTTCGGGGACGAGTTCGTCTTGTTTGTAATAAGAAGAGTTTCGCAAGTGCGAGGAGTTGTTACCACGCTGCATCCATCCGACATTCCCGCGGAGCAGAGGCGCTCCTCGGAGGAACATTTTCTCATTAACCTGGTGTCTCCTTGGCCACACCTCTTAGTGGCCTGAGGGACTGGATTCTTTCTTCTCTTTCTATGTGCCTCTTTCTCTTACATCTTTTGATTCCAAGAGAGGGAACTTGCTTGTTTGTTTACCTCTTTGACAAAAGTGTGTTGTAGAGAAAGGAAGAGGAAGGGGATCTTAATCACTAGATCTTCCTTATACACAAATTATACAGAGAGAGCCATTAATAAAATAAAGACAAAGCTCTCAAAACCCTTCTATAAGCACGTGGAATACACACCTCACAAGAAGAAGCACCCTACCTTCAAGTTCTAGTTGCCTTGCTTACCAAGTCACCCAACAAGTTCACTTGTATTAAGCAGTTAATTTCTTAGTAGCTGTGGTAGCCTCCCTTCCCAGCAAGGTCAAGGTGACCCTAAGCTCTTAGTAGTCGTGACATAGCTCATTCTTACATGCTCACACTGTAAACTTAAGCCTGACATCCTATTCTGGCAGAGATCCGAGGAGAAGTTCTAACTCAGCTCTTGAGAACCCCTGATACTGTCACATAATTGGGTTTCTGTCATGGGAAGAAGTGACTAACAGGCTATGACAGTGGTGGCCACAGTTCCGATTCAAAAGCTAAGGAAATCTTATGTGCTCTCCCAAAGAATGGTTGGTTCACATCTTTAGGGAGTGAGTTGTGGTTGTGATAGTATAACATGGCTGAATCCTTTATGAAGATTTCTTTTAATTCAAAGTCAGGATCTCTTGCTTTTTTGATATACTTCTCTTCCTATAAAATGAATGTGGGAATAAACTGCCACAGTGGTAGAGACAACCACTGTATCAGTCCGTGTCCCCCAAGAAACAGAACCAGCAGGATGTCACACGTGAGCAAGTGTGTGCATGTAGACACATTCGTTACAAGGCATTGGCTCACATGGTTGTGGAGGCTGACCAGTCTCCAAATCTACAGCCAGCAAGGCAGAGACTCAGGAGAGCTGGTGATGTAGTTCTAGTCCGAGTGCTAAGGCTTGGGAATCAAGAGCACTGATGTTTAAATTGTAGTACAAAGGCCAGCAGGCTGGCAAGTCAGAAAAAGTCAATGTTTCAGTTTGAATCTGGAAAAATCCCTCTTATTCAAGAGGGGGTCAGCCTTTTAGTGCTGGTCAGGCCTTCAACTGATTAGAAGAGGCCCACCCACATTTTGGAGGGCATCTGTTTTACTGGGTCCACCAGCTCAAATGTCAGTCTTATCCAGAAACACTCACCAACACACCCAGAATAATGTTTGTCTAAATTGGGTCACTGCATGGCCCAGTCACATTGACATGTAAACTTAACCATCACAATTAACGATCTCAGAGTTTTAAAAATGGTTGTGATTCAATTTGGTTTGCTATGTATTCTTAATCTCCTGTGCTATCTGATCTCCCTGCTCAGAGAATTACTCAGTTCTGGGTCTCTGAAACTGTTCAAACTGTTAAAGATTCCCTTGTTAATTAACTTTTATTTATTGACTTTGGAGAGAGAAAGGAAGGAAAGGAGAGAGACAGACAGACATGTTGTTCCACTTAGTTACACACTCACCAGTTGGCTCTTGTACGTGCCCTGTCCAGAGATCAAACCCACAACCTTGGCGAATCAGGACAATGCCTCAGCCAACTGGGCTACCAGGCCAGGGCAAGATCCCTTCCTAAAGGGCAGGTAGAGGGGTGTGGGTACTATCTGGCACAGTAATTAAACATGCATAAAAGGTAAATGGAATCCTGTTAACCAGTTTCAGTCACTTAATAGGTGATGATTTGATTCTATTCAATTTAAAATAAATTACTCTCTTGTCCAGAGAGGAAGGCAGCCTCAACTTTGGCAAACCCTAAAACAGCCCTTCTCCTTTCCTGTCCTCCCGAATTGCTAGCTTTTAGACATTGAATGAGTCCTCATCCCTTCAATTTCTCTTAGAAACCATCTGAGACAAATTTAGTGGCGAACTCCTTTTTGCTCCTTCATAGCTGCCCCTTACCTCCCTCTTCCATCCTCTTGTCATTGGCAGCTCTGGTATCGACCCTCTTCTCCTTCCTCTTACTCAGGCCTCTCAGAGCACATCAAATCAAGCAAGCGCCAAACTGAGTATGGCAGAGTGTGACTGCCGTAGAGGAGAGAAGGTAATCAGAAAGGAAAGGAAGGCGATGGGTGTGGGAGCTGGCGGGGGAGGGTGACCGATGGTTTGGTATGGGGTGCTGTTGGGTATTCACGTGTGCCAGGCACCCTGCTAAGCAGGTCAAGTGTGCACATGCACACTCATGCACTCCTCAAAGAAGGACACCACCAACCCTGTTTGACAGATGTAGTAAGGTTCAAGGAAGGTTCAGCTACTAGTAAGTCAGGGGACCTGGACCCCAAATGGGTCTTTCTGATTTCACAACTCATGGTCCTGATCATTGTGCTCTGTGATTTAAACGGCTGGGCAAAGGAAGTGGGGAGCAGAGTCCAATAAATTATTTAAATTGAACAAAATTGTAGAATCTATTATCACCAGCTTTTTACTAGAAAATTACTTTTGGAATTAATTCTAAGGTAGTCAGTTTATCAGAGTTTTGTTCAGTACTTTCGTGGAAGTCTTGTTGGAATTTATCTAAATTAAAATGTAAACCAGTTCCCCTCATTCTGTCCTTAGCATGTTCCATTGGTGCTGATCACGGGTAGAATACAAATCCAGACTCCACCACACCATCCTCTCCAGGATGCTCTGTCGATCTGGTCCTTCCCATTCTGAACTCACCTTCTATTCTCTGTCTTACATAGGGGTAAGTGTGGCTTCACTGTAGTCCCAGTGGTCTTCTCGGTGCTCCTCAAATACACCAGACTCGTTCCCCCTTTCCCTAGATCTTCCCATGGCTGACTCCCTCCCTTCTCTTGGGTTTCTGCCCAGAGACACCTTCTTGGACCCTGAAGTGTGCCCTGCCCTCCCTCCTTACACCCGCCCCTCTGGCACTGCCTCATTCTCCTTCACAGCGCCTCGTAGCTCTGGCTGTGTAATGCTGCATTGAAAAGACATTGCATGCCTGTGCTCACCGAGCAGAGGGTTTAATGGTCCCCCCGTGCTGCACCCCACTGATTCAAGAACATGTGCATGTAACATGGGATGAATATTAGGCCTCAGGGATACACACCAGGAAAGCAGCGATAGAGAGCACCTATGGACCATTGCTTCTTCTCGTTCCTTTAAGGTTAAAGGTAATTGTGGAAACTGGCAACACATCTGCAGGAGTGAGAGATAACTGATACCAACCTTTGGCAGGCCAATTCAGACATTGAAACTTAAACAAAGGGGCCAAATTAATAGCTAAGACAGCTTATGCCGGGAGTCCACATACTAGCCTTCCTGTTTCTGAACTGATCCCTCAAAATGTTTCTTGCCAGCATCAAAAAGGCCCTTTGAAGCTATAACTTCAAGTCTCATAAAATACACTGTTGCGTACAACTGACAACTTTTCCTAATGAAAATAGAAGACAGGACAGGTAGCTCTTTGGGGTGTGTACCCCAAAGAATCTATTATGGGGGGGTGATTTTCACAGCATGCATTTTTAATATCACTGAGGCCAGCGTGTTAATCAGGCTTTGTAATGGTAAAAAAGGCTCGCTGAGTGACAGAATGGCACCACAGGAATTTAATCTGAACAATTGGTATAGGCCTGATCGTATTTCACTTATTTTCTTTTGTGTCAGCTTAATATAAACGAGTCCCCACCTTTAGCAACAATAACTCAGGATTCATAAGATCACATTTTTCACCTGGGACAGGGGAGGCAACCAGTTGCACTTTGTTACCCATCTCTCATTGTCTTCCTTTCCACAATCAATACATTCTCCGCCGATGTCTCTTTTTAAAGGTTGCTTAAGAAGTTTCTCTTTCAGAACAGTGTGTTGCAGCTTTTATGCCTAAATCCTCCCTGAATCTGGGTGTGCATTTGCAGTGATTTTTAGAGTTGTTTTGGTTGGTTGGTTGGTTGGCTGGGTGGTTGGGGGTTTTTTTGTTTTTGTAGGTTTTTTGTTTGTTTGTTTTTTGTTGTTTTTGCAAAACTGCCTCATTGCAGTGTTTCTGATCTGTGGGCACCGGTACTCTGTGGCAGCTACGATTTGTTGTTGTCCAGAGATCATCCCATTCCTGTGCATCACAGGACTTTATCTGAGTGGAAAAGACCTTGATGTTTCTACTGTGCAACTGCACTGCGGGGTGAGAGGAAGCAGACGCAAAGCAGCGGGGCCTGTCCAGCTTTGCGCTGAGAGCTGGCGGAAGGCTCCGGGCTGCCGCTGAGTGCCACACCTTTCTCATGATTCCAGGGGATGTGCTCACATCTCCTCACAAACATTCTTTAAGGGTAATTTTTCATTGATGTCTAGAGGTGCACATCCATCCCCAGGTCGATCTGTTTTTCCAAATGGCCAGCAAGCATAGTGCTGGTTTGGGTAAGTGGTACCCAGGGAGTGCTGACTTTTCAGGCAGACTTGACTGCCTTCAGGCGCTGCATTCACAGTTCTTTGTGGCTGACAGAAGACTTTTCATGGAAGCAGTCAAAATTTACTGTCTGTCCACCCTGTGTCAGGGATTATGAGAGGTGATTGGGATAAAAAGACATGGAAGATATCGCCCTTGTCTGTAGAAGCTTTCAATCTAGACAGAGGGAGAGAGAGAGGCAAGCGTGGTCCAGCACGGCCTGGCTTTTACAGCATCTGCTCTGGACTGATTTATGCTCCCATTTCACAAGCCGCAGCACACCTCACGGCCGGAGTCTTCATGAGTGGATGGGGAAGTACATCCTGCTTGTCCCCAAAGACGGAGAGAGAAGCAGAGTGTTCAGAGTGGTGGCTGCTTTGCCAGGCTGCAGGCTGACTTCATTGTTAAACCTCTGCACACGTGGACTTGAGTGAGAACGGAATGTTTCTTGTTGGAAGCCATTCGGAATTTCGTTGTTGTCACTGTGGTGTATAATAACCTAACCTCTTTTGACTGATACACATGGATTTTCTAATTTATTCCTTTAATTTATCTCCTTTTTGCACATGTGATTACCTTGATTATTTGAGGTAAAGTTAGATAATCAACAAGTTAGGTGGTGACGCCAGCATTTAGCCCGTGCAGTCTGATTTCAGAACTCTTATTCTTAGCCAGTGTACCAGAATGCTCTGCATGCGTGTGTGCCAGTGACTGAGGAAAGGTGGTTTCCAAAGCACCGAGCAGAATCAAGGAAGGCTTTCCAAAGAAACTGGTCGGTGTGCCCTAAAGGACAAGGAGGAATGAAGCAATTTGGAAATAAAGAGAATTAGGCTTATTGCCTGCATGTATGTGTGTGGGGGGAATCCCTCCGCTTTGGCCGATTGGCTCGCCCCCAGGAAAAGTATAGAGCAAGGAATGCCCACCCATATATTGCTACTGGCAACGAGGAAGTACAGAAAGCTTCCAGACCCGTGGCCTTGGGCCTATAAATCATTAAAAGCAACTTTATGAGATGTTATAAAACCTAAGTGAGAAATCACAAGGCTGACTTACTGAGGCATCAAAGCAATTGGACAATAATTTACGTTTTACATCCCCCCCCCCTCCCCGTTATCACTCACTCACACACGCAGTTCTGACCAGTGTCTGAGCTTTAGCTTCATGGTAACTGGGAATAAGGAGAAAGAAATGTGATAAATTGGTATCAGTAGTACAAGAAAGAAAATATGAATGAGGTTGAGCTTATGTAACAAGTGGCACGGAGCATCAGAAGCTGCGTCCCGGACACTGGGGACTCACGTGGTCATCTCTCCTGCTGCATGTTCATCATCAGCACTGATGGTCCCATGTTTAACGTTCTCTGCAAAGTAAGATCACTAGCTGTCTTCGCAGACTGTCCCACAGTTTAACTGCCTTGATCACAAAACACCGCATGACTGAGCCTTCTCCCGTTTACCCTCCTCCTCCTTCCCCAGGCTTGGTCCTGGTTGGGAACAGAACGCCGGCCGGCCGGCCAGCACGTTGCTTTAACAGCTCCTCTCCAGGTTCAGGCAAGCAGCAGAGTCCCCTCACCAGCCCCTCGGTAACCTGCTGCCTCTCCCAACCCCTCCCGCACACACCTCTGAGCTGGTTCTCTGTGTTGATTTGGGGAATTCCAAGGCACGTGTCTCCTGAAGTGGATTCCTCTTTTCTATAAACTTCATCCCATGTCTGTGACTCTTCTTTTTAAACAACCTTGTTAAAGTTAAATTTATATACTATAAACTTTATCCTTTCACATGTAGATTTCAATGATTTTTAGAAATTTGCTGAGCTAGGCGACTGTCACCACAAGCCCGTGTCACCTCACCAAAACTCCTTGAGCCACTTAACAGTCACTCATCTTTCTGAGTGCAGGATGGCCGCTACTCGACTTTCGGTCTACGTAAACTGGCCTCACGGGATGTTGTACACGAACCAAATCACACAGTGTGTGGTCTTCTGTGTCTGGATTCTTTCACTTAGGGTAATGTTTTTGAGGTTTGTCTATGTTGTAGCATGTATCAGCATTTCATTTTCTTTTTATTCTTAATGGTGTTCCATTGCACAAATACAGGCTGTTTTAGATAATCTGTTGTTGAGGGAAATTTGGGTTTCCACATTTTCATTGAAGTATAATTGACATAAAATATTATATTAGTTTCAGGTGTAGAACACAGTGATTCAACATGTGTTAACATTGCTAAATGATTCCCAAAATAAATCTTACCTACTGTCACCGCACAGAGTTAACACACTTTGTTAACCACATTCTCCGTGTTGTACGTTACATTCCCATGACTTACTAATTTTACATCTGGAAGTTTGTACTTCTGGATCCCCCTTTATTCTGGCCACCATCATTCTGTTCTCTGCATCTTTGAGTCTTGTTTGTTTTGTTTGTTAGATTCTGCACAGAAGTGAATTTATGTGGCGTTTGTCTTTCTCTGACTTATTTCACTTAGCACAGTATCATCCAGGTCTATCCATATACTCAAAACCACAAGATGTCATTCTTTTGTATGGCTGGGGAGTACACCATCACACACATACCACGTGTTGTTTATCCGTTCACCCACTGAGAGACAGGTGCCGTGTCTTGGTTATTTTAAATAATGCTGCAATGGACATAGGGGTGCATGTATCCTTTTGATTTGTGTTTTCATTTTCTTTGGACATTCAGAAGTAGGGTTGCTGGATCATGTGGTGGTTTTATTTTTAATTTTTTAAAAGAATCTCCATACTGTTTTCCATAGTGGCTGTACGAATTTACATTCCCACCCACAGTTCCTTTTCTGTGCGTCCTTGCCAACATGTATTATTTCTTGTCTTTTTTGATAATAGCCATTCTGATGGATGTGAGGTGATATCTTATTGTGGTTTTGATTTACATTTTCATGATGATTAGTGATGTTGAGCACTTTTTCACATACTTGTTGACCATGGGTATGTTGTCTTTGGAAAAATGTCTATTCAGACCCTCTGCTCATTTTTCAATTGAATTGTTTGTTTTTGTTATTGAATTGTATGGCTCCTTTATATATTTGGATAGTAACACCTTGTCAACTATATGATTTGCAAATATCTTCTCCCATTCAAAATATTGTGTTTTTATTTTGTTGATGGTTTCCTTTGCTGTATAGAAGCTTTTTAGTTTGACATAGTCCTGTTTGTTCATTTTTGCTTTTGTCACCTTTACCTTTGGAGTCAAATCCAAGAAAACACTGCTAAGATCAATATCAAGGAGCTTACTGCCTATGTTTTATTTTAGGAATTTTATTGTTTCGGGTCTTTCATTCATGTCTTCAATCCATTTGTGTATTGCATGAGATAGTGCTCCAGTTACATTATTTTAACATGTAGGTTTCCAGTTTTTTGAGCACCATTTATTGAAGAGACTGACCTTTCCCCATTGTATATTCTTTGATCTTTGTTGTACATTAATTGACCATATATGTGTGGGTTACTTTCTGGGCTGTCTATCCTGTTCCATTGCTCTGTGTGTCTGTCTTTGCACTAATGCCATACGCTTGATTACTATTTCCTTGTAGGATATTTTGAAATCAGAGAGAACAATACTTCCATTTTGTTTTTCTTTCTCAAGATTGCTTTGGCTCTTTGTGGTCTTATGGTCTCGCACAAATTTTGAAATTATTTGCTCTGCTTCTGTGAAAAATGCCATGTAAATTTTGATGCGGATTGTGTCGAGTCTGCAAGAGCCCTTTGCGCTGAGCTCCCTACCCTGTGTTGCTCCACCAAAGGTGGGGGCAGGGTATTTTTGGTGAGAGCATGCCCCTGTCTCTCCTACCCATCTCAAAGTGTTCCTTTTATCTTTTGTCATGAAAGGGAAGTACGTCTAGTTTTCAGAACTTTTTTAGTGGAAAATAATCCATAGGTGGCCATAGATTCTGTGTGTCTGTGGGAGTAGGTAAGTTCAGGGTCACCCCCAGAGGTGTCCAACATTTTGCCATCTCTGGGCCACACTGGACAAAGAAGAGTTGTCTTGGGCCACACATTAAATACACAAACACTAACAAAAACTGTTGAGCAAAAAAAGGTTTTAAGTAAATTTACAATTTTGTGTTGGGCCGCATCCGTAGCCATCCTAAGTCGCATGCAGCCCATGGGCCGTGGGTTGAACACCCCTGCGCCTACACCCTCTTGAGCTGCCCCCCATTTCCGCTTTCTGGCTGTTGTGAGCTTTACTGCTACGGACATTTATGTTGAAGACTTTGTGTAAATATAGGTTTTTATTCCTCTTGGACAGATATCTATCTATGAGTGAACTGCTAGGTTATGAGAATTTGAGGGAAAGAGCTTGTGACAGATAGGTATTATATCTTCTTTGAACATTTAGTATTTAAATGTTAACAGTCAAACCCTTTTCCAAACTGCCTGCACCATGTTGAATACCCACATGTTGCATACCCACCCATGTTGTATACCCAATGTGTGCCCACCCATGTTGTGCCATGTTGTATACCCACATGTTGTGTGCCCACCCATGTTGTGCCATGTTGTATACCCACATGTTGTACTATGGTGTATACCCACGTTATATACCCACATGTTGTACCATGTTGTACACCCACGTGTTGTATACCCACATGTACACCTATGTACATGGTATATGTACCCATATACCATGTTGTACACCTGCCCACAAGGAGGTTCCTGTGTCTCCACATTCTGGGCATCATGTGTGTTTCCCATGTCCTTTTTCCTTTAGACTAGCAGCTCCTAGAAAGGAGGGACTCTGTCTTCAGGCCACCTCATTTAGCGCTCCTCACAGGGCTGGGCGCACAGTTAGAGCTTAACCGTGCAGCATAGGTTGTGGCAATGAAGGACTTTGGTTTTGGAGTTAGACTCTCGGGGTGTCTGAGCATCAGGGGTTTTTTTTTCAAGTATGAAATGGAGCTAACAATACCTACCCTCTCTATATAATGAGGATTAATGAGGATAATGTTGATAAAGTGTTCTCTTAATGCATGTGGAAATGGTAGCTTTGATTATTATTGTTTTAAATTTGCATTGATGTGCACTTTCTGAACAATCTCTAGTTTAACCTATTCTCTTTTTTGCTCTTACAGTCACAAATTTAGTCATGGAGACGGGGTGCTGGGTCCAAAGGTTGAATAATGGGTGACACAGTAGCTTTCATTTCCAGGAATTTGAAGTGTGATGAGGAAGGACGTAGATGTAAATGGAATCACAGTGCCATGTGACAAGTGCTGTGATAACAATACAAACAGACTGCGAGGGGACCTCAGAGTCGGACCCCAGATGCAGAAAAGAATATACCAGTAACCAGAACCAAAGGACTAGGGGGAGGAATATAAGGGTTGGGGAGAGCATCACTGGCCAAAGGAGAGACATGTACAAAGACCTGAAAAGACGAAAAGTTTGGGGAACTTGCTAGCATATTTTGTGACAGAGTGAAGGGAGTCTGGTGAGAGACAAGGCCGGGGACACAGGCAAGGGGCCAGATGAAGAGGTTGTTAAACACCGCACCACGGAGATTGCTGTTTCCCTGTGCTGCTGCCGTTCCATTCCATGAGCTGAGGAGCTACAGAGGAGGCTCAGCTTGTGACTAGCAGAAGCGACCATTTATTTGTGCATTAAAGGGAGGAAAGTTGGAGCCAGGTTGAAATCTCTAACACTCTGATGCAGAATTTTTCAACTTTTTAAAATTATTGCCTTGCCCTCTCCTGAGAGCATTTTTCAACATTTTTATCATAATTGTTCCATCCTTTGAAATTTTAATGCTATCGATATACTTTCTATGTGCTGTCTACATAAGTACACTTGTACTTTAGACATAACATGAGTACAGTTGTTGGGTTTTTGCCCATCCCTCCAGTCCCCAGTGTTTGCCTGTTGGGGGCTGTGTCACACTTGTTGAGAATGCATGCTCTAATATGTTGGAATCTGCCCGAGAGATAGGCCTAGGTCGTATCATTTTTGTAATCCTCACAACGCCTTTCAAAATGCAGCCACTCAGAATGAAGAAGTTCTGTCACTTAACCGGTATCTGCTGTTCGCACACTATGAGCCAAGCAATGTTTTAGGAAGTGAAACGGCAGCGAACAAAAACCCCACCCCTCATGAAGCCTACCTTCTACAGCAACCTGCGTGCAGACAAAATTGTTTCCCTCTTTAATCGGAACTAAGTAATGCCTGTCATTAAAACTCTGCAACAAGAGAGAGCTTACTAAAATAGGACTTGGCGTTTCTTCAAGCTTGCAAATGTGCTGATGGAATTAAAAAACCTGTTTCATGCTGATGCAGCAGGAAAATCAGAGGAACAAGAAATAATGCTTTCTTTAAATCAATGTAAAACTAACTCCCAGCCCCCAGCCCCCGGGCCCCAGCAGGGCATTCCACACCCCTCGGGGTTTTCAGGATGTCCCAGTGTTTTGCCCAGTACCAGTGGGAAGGCTCCGGGGGATATCAGTCACGCCTTTCACTGGCAGCGGCTGAGTCCACGGTTCCAATGTCTGGGAAGAGACCTCTCTGCCATTCCTGGGGAAGGGAAACATTTCCCTCTGAGGTCCTAACCCCTCCTAGGGACACCGGTAAGACAGTGGTCTCTAGAACTCATGGGAATCACAGATCCCTCAGCCCTCAGGTGGGAAATGTCTCCTCTTCTCTCTCTTGCCTCCCTTCCCTGCACACCTGGCATAATCCATTCAGTGAGAGTTGCCTTTACTACCAGTAAGAACCCCCCCTACTTTCAGGCTCCTTCTGCTTCTTTGTTCTCAAAAGCTCTAAGCCATGTAATTGCAAAGCCTGGGAAGCTGTTTAAAATGGTATGAAAAGAGCCAGGAGCTGGCATGAGTGATACAAAGAAGGGAACAATATTTCAGTCTATTGTCCTGCTATTCTGAAATCACTTCATTTCTTCTAGACTCGCCTTATAGAAAACTGTCCATTTGAAACACTCAATCAGCCCACCTGAACAAAATAAAGAATGAAGAGCAAATTCTGTAATTCTTGGTCTAGCCCAGAGAGAGCGTCTCCACTTTTTACTCTTCTGCCCTTGCTCCGCAGCCCCATCTCCCCTGAGAGAAGTTACAGGGGGCCACCCTAAATTGGACTGGGAAAATAATGTGATTCGCCCATGTATTTGTGAAAACTCCATGTGCCCGGCATGGGAGCAGGCACTGGTGATGCTACAGTGTACAGGACAGCAGAGTCCCTGCCCTCACCGGGATGGCAGTGGATCCCTGGCCTCCCACTTGTGTTGCAAGTGCCCTTGATAGACTCTGGGACCGTTCACAGGCCAGGGCTGGCTGAGCTCACGTCCAGCTCTCCAGCTGCTACAATTGCCATGCCTGCCTTTAACACCATTGAAGTTTTAGCATTAGTAGAAGGGGAAAATAGCCTATGTTTTTCAAATTACTTTAGAAACAGCTGTGAATCTTCTAAATGCATCTTATGAGGAGGGAAGTTTTGCTTCAAAACTGACCTAAAGCCCCTACCTTAGTGATACCCGTAACTTCTTATATGGTTAAAGGTCAAGTGGTTTAAATGAGGCTGTTTAGATGTGCATCAGATCCAATCTGCTTGTTATAAACCCACGAAGGAGACTGTAGCGTGGGAACGTATCCGTTAGCTTCTTTAATCTGCTCTGTGTCATATTTTGGAAATGGAGGCCATTAGTGAAAATTCACAGTGGTGGGCCTTTTCCACCGCACACCTCTGGGCGAAAATGAAGGACTGGGGAGGAGACCGGAAAAAACGAGGTGACGGTGCCCGAGAACAGGAAGCAAGTACAGATGGAGGAAATGACAGAGCCCTCTCAGGTGTGCGGTGACTTTCCCAACCAATCCGGTTCAGCAGAGGTTAAGTGCCTACTGCGAAGGAGCTAACTGTCCGTGGGATTGGGGGAGTGTTTCTCAAACGTTAACCATGCTGGTGCCCCCTTTCCTAGTCTTCTTTGGCCGTGTGCCACCTGTGACAGAAGCTTTCTCAGAGTGCAGAACTGAGAGGGACTTTCTGTTTTTGTGACTCCGTGGCTCACAGCACACCATGCCAGTCGGCCTTCCATACCCGCAGGTTCTGCATCTGCAGGTTCAACAATCCATGGATTGAAAATGTTATGTTGTTGCCAACATGTACTGTGTCGTTAGGCTTGCCATGTTTACATCTGACTGAACATGTGCAGACTTTTTCTTGTCATTATTCCCAGAGCAATAGAGTAAAACAACTATTTACATGGCATTTACATTGTATCAGATGCTATAAGAAATCTAGAGGTGATTTAAAGTACACGGGAGGATGAGCACAGGTTATATGCAAATACTACTCCATTCTATATAAGGAACTTGGGCGTGGCTTTTGGTATCCATGGGGCGTGGGGGCCTGTGACCAATTCCACACGGATACCAAGGCACAGAGTACACTTCCCAGAAACGGCAGAGGATTCCTTCTGCTCATGTTCCTGGGCGTGGGAGGCAGTTGGTTTGTTTTAAGGAGCTTCTACCAAGGATATCCAAACTTTTGGTATCTCTGCACTGGGCTGGAAGAAGAAGAGTTGTCTTGGGCCACACAGTAAATAACATTTTGACATGCAATCACAAAAAATCTCATAATATTTTAAGTAAATTTACAATTTTGTGTTGGGCCACATTCATAGCCATCTTGGGCTGCATGTGGCCCATGGGCCGCAGGTTGGATGCCCCTGTTCCTGGGAAGGTGGAATAAAGGTGTTTCATTGTAAGAGTGGATGGTGTTAGTCCTGAAGTTGAAGATGACCCTCTCTACTATTGCTGAGTACACTCACCAAATAAGTGAAGATCAAAGAGGTGTTAAGAAATCTAGCAGATCGCTTAAAGACATGGCTTTTGCACACATTCAGCCAGCTGAGAATAACAGCTGGGACTATGTAGCCTGGGAGGACAGTGGAAAGATGTGGGTTCAAATACCTGATTCTGTCACTAGTTAGCTGTGCGATTTCGTGAAGTTTTCTCACAGGTAAAATAAGAAAATCAATGCCTGTCTCATAGGGTCTTTGAGAAGATGTTGTGAGACTGTGTATGCAGCACTTCATGTAAGTCAGTGAAGATTCTAGGTAAATGTTGGTTTTTAAAGTAAATCAGTGATGAGAACTTTAATTTTTATAACCTAAGGGTTTTTAAAGTTACAATTGGTAATTATAGAAAATTAGAAATTGCAGATAAGCAAAACTAGAAAGCACTCATATCCTGGGCATACAAAGATATTCAATCTTATTTTCTTCTGCATTTTTTCCTGCTATGTGCACATGTAGTTATATGTATATATGTGTATATATGTATATATGAATGTGTACATATAGTTATATAAATGTGGCATAAAACATACCTGTATTTAATTGATTATTTTACTTAATGATTGATTATATTTACCCATGTTCTCAAATATTTCTTTGTAAGAGCTATATAGTATTCTATTATAGCATATTCAATTACCCTTTTAACATGAAACTTTAAAACAGTATCTAAGTTTTTATGTTTTTTATAACTGACAACTCTATAGCCAAATATTTTAACATTTATGTAACGTTTTGCTATGATTAAATTCAAGAAGTAACATGTAGTTTTCAGTAATAATAAAGATAATGAGATGAAGTGTGAAAAGCATTGGCGCTTAGTCATCAGTAAATGTGAAGGATGCGCGATCTGCCTGCGGACTGTCAGAGGGGAGGAGCAATATTTGGGTGGACATTTGCTTTTCATGCTTTTCTTTTCATTGTGGACTCTACCTGCTGCTGGAGTGATGTGAACATGCCCTTCAGCCTGATGACTGTCACACGAGGTTTGAACGCCCGGCTGGGGGCCCACTTGGCAGAGCTGTGCCCGCAACCACCAAAAATAGCAGCATACAAATGGCAGGCTGTCCATGGAAGAACAACATTGCCCGGAAAGATGTGCTGTCATCCGCAGGCTGAATGAAGTGCTGCTGTGAAGGAGGGTTGGGGAAAGTGCCCATTCTCTACTTGGCCATTCACCTCCACCCCCCGTGGTGTCTGTACTGAATTTACTGAGGTCCAGAACCCACGGCAGTGCCGGGTACATTCAAGCGGGAAACTTGGAGCTGGGCGAGTGAGGCGGGCTGGGCGAGGCTGCGGTGGCCTGGGGAGCAGGGTTCAGGCTGTGTGCCTGCTGCGTGCCTGCCGCGTGCCTCCTGCTGAGGGTAGAATGCAGGCTCAGGCCTGCCAGGGATTCCCATCTTCCCGAGAAGCTGAAAACCTGGTGCTTTCATTGAAATCATTCAATTTCCTCATAGTATTGGGAAAATGGAGGAGTAGATTTTTTAAAAGCATAGATGTGATTTATTTTCTTAGGATGAGTCTCCAGACTGCTGCCTGCAGACCTTGGGACTTGTCAGCCTCCATAATTGCATAAGCCAGTCCCAGGAAATAGATGTGAGAGAGAGAGAGAACATTCTCACACACACACACACACACACACCCATCCTATTGGTGCATTTTCTCCAGAGAACCAGGATACAGAGAGGAGACGTGTGTGAGGACAGGGAAAGATGCTAGACTTCTTTGAATATATTTTGTTTTGTAGATTTGACTTTGGTGCTGTATAAATAATTTAGAAATCCATGAAAACAAACTAGAGTTTTTAAAAAGCAGTCATGAAAAATTGAAAGGGGAGGAAAAAGAAACAAGGGAGCCCCCCTGGCATCAGGCTGGTGGAGGGCTACACGGGGTAGAGCTCTTGCCAGCGACTATGAACCCCAGGGTTTTGACTCGACTTTCCCGGTAGAATGCACTTTAAATATTGTAAAAGGCAAATTGTAAATTATTTTTCTTAATCACAGTGTTACTATGGTGGTGGCATTTGTGTTCTGAGACTGTTCTGAGCATGTTGCAGGCTAAATGGAGCGAGTGATCATGGCGGGATTGCCGAGAACGTGGATTTTCAGTGTGAATTATGGGAAATAATGGCACCATGAGATCCATGAGGTTCCCGCCTTCAAGTCCTGAGTCTGAACTGAAGTTTCGTGTGAACTCAGGGTTTTTCTATTTGAAAACATAACTTATTTTCTAGCTCTGTCCACTGAAACAGGGGCCAATTCCGTAGCAGTACACACCCACAGATGCCAGCTTGTCATCTCTAAATACCAGTCCCACCAAAACGAATCAGCACTCTTTAGTGGAAACGGCTGCTTCCAGCCTGGGGCCGCGCATGTGTAAGGTAGCCCTGGAATGCCTCGCCGTGCCAGAAGCTGTGGGCCACTGAGGGCTGCCGGGCCCATGAGAAGGACTTAGTCAACTTGAAGAGACCCCTCACTGAGCCACGACAGGCCAGCAAGAGCATCAACAGGGATAAAAACTGTCCTGGAGTGAAACAAATCAAAATGTTCATAGTGATATTCATTTGTTTGTTTGCTTGCTTGCTTGTTTATATTTTTATAAGCAAAAGTTTACTTAGAAAGTCCCAGAGGTAGAAGGAACAAGTTCCAGAGGGGAAACCAGGACCCTTGGAGCTTAGGAGGAAGAAAATGAAAATCATAGTGATATTCAAACATCGCTGTGTGAGATTAAAACAGAAATCTCACCCTGGCTGGGTAGGTCAGTTGGTTAGAATGTCATCCCAATACGCCAAGGTTGCGGGTTCGAGCTCCAGTCAGGACACATACAAGGATCATCCAGTGACTGCATCAATAAGTGGAACAAATCAATGTCTGTCTGTCTGTCTCTCTCTCTCATCAATAATAAATAAAATAAAAATATCATTAGTCATCCTTGGAAGATATTAAGAAACCAAGTCAACATTTTGAAGATAAATAAATAAAGAAGGAAAAATCAAGCATCTATCAAGTTCCTATCTAAATTATAATTAAGGGTAAACATGTAGCTGATGACATGCAATTTCTCTTGATAGATCATCCCAGCTAACAAATTCAGAAGAAATGATAGAATTATTTTATCACCAATTTTAACTCTCTAGTGAAGTAATGGATCCTCTAGGCAGAGATCACCAATGACTGACAACAACACAGCAAAAGACACTGTGTTCCTCTGAGGAGAGCAACGCCACCTGCGGCAGGCAGAGCAGGGCCGTCCACCTCGATGATGTCCACGTTCTACTCTCAGAACCCATGAATGGGTGCATAGCATGACAAGGTGGGATTAAGTTACAGGTGAAATTGTTTGCTAATAAGGTGATCTTAAAATAGGAAGATTACCCTGGATTACCCAGGTGTGGATGAGAGGCAGGAGACTCGTCGGAGTGGCTGGATGTGAGAAAGACTCAGCCAGCTGATGCCAGCTTTGAAGGCGGAGGGGCCATAAGCCCAAGGTTGTGGGCGGGCTTGAGAAGCTAGAAAAAGTTGAGAAATCAACTCTTCCTTGGAGCTTCCAGAAAGAAATGCAGCAGCTTGCTGACACCCCGATGTTAGTCTTTTGAGTGCTGACGTACAGAACTGTAAGATGAGACAACTCTGGTGTTGTCTCAAGCCACCGAGTTTGTGGTTATTTGTAATGGTAGCAATAGAAAACTGCTACATTCCACTTCCTAGGCTGTATTCTTTCTGGAAAACTGAGTCTGAACCTGATCAAGCCTCTTAATTTAACTGCTAATTTACAGGAAATATGGGACACAAAGGAACACATTATATAAAATTATGGCAGTGTTCAGCAATATCTAAACTTTGGGCAATGCTGTTAGAAAAATGACATGTTTTATTTATCAAATCAAATGTGTGTGTGTGTTTGTGTGTGTTTATTTATAAGAGAGAAACTGACTTAGGAGATTTCAGGAAATGACCTAGTATTTTATGTATCAACCAATTGCAGTGTAGAACTTGATTCAAATTAATAAAATAATGAGATAAATATTAATGAAATCTGAAAAGTGACACTGGCTGTTTGATGCTGGTAAGGAGTGATTATTTCCTTCAGTGTGACAGTGGAGTTCAAACAAAGGAGGGGCGGTGTGGTGGGTGGAACAGATGACAGTAGACATAAATTGATACTTGATGAAGATTAAATAATAGGTGCATAAATGATAGGTGTTTGGCTCTTATTCTTTCTACTTTTGTATATACTTTAATATTTCTATAATCAGTTATTAGTAAAATTGTTAGCAATTCCTTTGACTTCTTAAATATGTTGTGAGCCAAACACACCATGTCCAAATGTCCAAAGGCTGGGTTTGTCCAACAGATTGCCAGTTTCAGAAAAAAGGATCTGTTACTTTAACCTGAGGAGTCATCCTTTTCTCTGTGCTCACTCACCTCCTGTCTCCATTCTCTCTGCAAAAGGGCCTCCTTCATCTGGGCAAGTGAACGACTGGGGGTCGTTGCAGATGGCCTGGAATAGAATTTTCTTAGAATAATTGAGCCAGAGGGCAGTGTGCATAATTGCACTGAACAATGCCTCCTAGTATTTCACGCATTTGTTTGAACTTATACCCCCTTATTTACTCTCTGGAAAAAAAAAAAACCAAGGTCAATATCTTCATTTCAATATTTGAAAACCTGAGGTGTTTTGAAACTGACTAATTGCACTTTTTGTGTTATCTCTGTGCCTCTGTTTCAGGATGGAATGGGAAACTTGAGAATCACAGAAAAAGGTCTAAAGCTAGAAGGAGACTCAGAATTCTTGCAACCTCTCTATGCCAAAGAAATCCAGTCCCGACCGGTAAGTCTCTGCTGAGAGAAGGAACGATTGCTCCTCTGGAATCTGAATCAGGGGAAATCTGTCTTGCCATCAGCTGAGTGTAAAGGTGTGGGAGGAACTCTGGCCAGCAGAATCCTCCTGTCCACTGCGGATGGTAAGTAAGTTGCCCTGGACACAATCTTGCTGTTCCAGAAGGGAAAGGGAGTGATAATTCCCTCTAGTGGGGAACGCCCCAAGCCCTTCTCCCAAATGGCTTTTATTGGGAATGGTACGTGTAGGTGTAGACATGCATAGGTCATCAATCAATGTCAAAAGGCTACAGTCATACAGAAAGAGGTATTATCTATGGATAACAATCAAAGGAACATAGAGATCTGTCCTAGGTCAGGGTCTGTTAGTCATGCTGATGCCAGAGGATCTGTAAGACAAATTTCATGAGATAGGGAGTTTACCCCTTATGCTTGAACCTGAATATCCAGTGTGTATCACCAGGGCTGCACAAAACAAAGCAGAGCAAGCTTCAAAGGATACAATGTATTTATCAGGCCTGATTCCCAGGGAACCCTCAGTGTTAAGAGTCGGGTAATGTCTGCCACCCACATTTTTACTTGGTTTTCCAGGGAGACTTACTAGCCCCTTTCAGGACTTGTTCTTGCGGGACTACAGTCTTGGAAACCACACAGTGTGGTCCCCAACATAAAGGGAGGAAGGCATAAGGGCCATAGTACAGGTAAGGAGATGCATTCAGACCTGAAGTCTTGAGTGTAACCACAGTTCCATTAAAGAATGGAGGCTCAGAAAGGAAGTGTGAGCAGAGCCACATAGTTACAGAGTAGCAGAGCAAGGATTTCCACTCAGAAATGTAACTCTGAAGCTTTTCTGTTAACCACAGTCTGGTTCCTAGATTTTCCTCTCATTTCTCCTCTTTGCCATGATAGTGATTCCTACATACCTTGCTTTTATTAACCAATATTATCAAAATTAATTATTGTATATGAGTGAGTTTTTGTTTCTTTAGTTTCTATTTTTGCTTTTCGGTGGATGGCGGACTTTGCTGGTTGGAGGGGTTATTAATACATTTGCTTTGCCTGGTTTGATTCATGTCCACCTGGAAGCAAAGAGCAACAGGAAACTTCCCAAAGCGGCATTTACATCATGTGCGTCGATTAGGGTAATGAATGAAATTCAGCAACTCGATGCGGTGGGTAATTTAAACTGAATACTGTCTAAACTACTGAGTAGTATTAAACTGAGTGCAGCTGCTGAATTGCCAGTAAATGTATTTCCCTGTATGCCTAGTAAAAGAGAGGAAGCTGTGATGTTAACATCATCAAAAAGTACGAATCAGTGTGTCCACACAATGATGATAAAATTGAACTGAAACTCACAGCATCCTGGCTTGCGCCCTTAAAGTACTGAGAGTACAATGTAACCGTTGTCTTTGAGGAAGCTATATCCTGGAAGGAGGAACGGGCTGAAACCATAACACGGAGGTTTGGGTGATGATTCTGCCTTGGACTGAGTGGGCACAGTTGATTTTAAGCATTTCAGAAACCCCTGTGATATGCATTGCTCTTTGTTGATGTTGTTGAGTTTTAAATTTTTTAAAATATTTTTTCTTGTTATTCTATCGCAACTGTTCCTATTCTTCTCCCTTTGCCCCCCTCCACCCATCCCACCCCCCCACTCCCACAGTCCCTACACTGTTGTCCACGTCCATGGGTCATTCATGCATGCTCTTTAACTAGTCCCTTCCCCTTCTTTCCAGCATTATTCCCCTCCCCACCCTGGTCACTGTCAATCCGTTCCATGTTTCCATGCGTGTGGTTCTATTTTGATCATTAGTTTATTTTGTTCATTAGCTTCCTCTTACAGGTGAGATCTGTGGTGTTTTTCTTTTACCACCTGGCTTACTTCACTTATCCTAATATTCTCCAGTTCCATCCATGCTGTTGCAAAAGGCAGAAGTTCCTTCCTTCTGCTGCACAGTGCTCCATTGGGTAGCTATACCACAGTTTTTTGATCCACTCATTTAGTGATGAGCACTTAGGCTGTTTCCAGCACTCAGCTATTGTAAATATTGCTGCTGTGAACATAGGGGTGCACAGGTTCTTTCGAATTGGTGATTGGGGATTCTTAGGATATATATTCCCAGCAGCAAAATCCCTGGGTCAAAAGGCAGTTACATTTTTAATTTTCTGAAGAAATTCCATACTGTTTTCCACAGTGGCTGCACCAGTCTGCATTGCCACCAACAGTGCACTAGGGTCCACTTTTCTCTACATCCTCATCAGCACTTGTTGTTTGTAAATTTAGTGATGATGGCCCTTCTGACCAGTGTGAGGTGGCATCTCATTGTGGTTTTAGTTCGCATCTCTCTGATGACCAGTAATGTTGAGCATCTTTTCATAAGTTTATATGGGCCCTCTGTATGTTCTCCTTGGATAAGCATCTATTCAGGTCTTTTGCCCATTTTCTAATCAGATTGTTTGTCTTTCTGGTGTTGAGTTACATGAGAACTTTACATGTTTGGGGGATCAAACTCTTGTCTGATTTGTCATTGACAAATACGTTCTCCCTCACAGTCAGTTTCCTTTTCATGTTGATGATGGTTTCCTTAGCCATTCAGAAGCCTTCTAATTTGATGTGGTCCCATTTGTTTATTTGTTCCTTTATTTCCCTTGCCCTGGGAGATATATCGGCAAAAACTATTGCTACATGGGATATCCGAAATTTTACTGCCTGTGTTTTCTTCTTCCACTTTTATGGTGTCGCAATTTATATTTAAGTCTGTTATCCATTTTAGTTCATTCTGGTGTGTGGTGTAAGTTGGTGGTCTAGCTCTTGATCTGCCTTTGCTTCTCCCATCCTGGCAAGCTGGTTAGTTAAATCATTGGTTTGAGTTACAAGTTGCACTTAAATGAATACTTTCATCTGAATGAATCTCGTTTAACTCACCAGTTTGAACTGGCCATTTTTCTCTGATGGTGTTGGCCAGAAGTAAATATTTTAGGTTTATCCCATTTTACATCTCTGTAAAAATGAAAGGAAAAAACTGTCTCAAGGGACACAAAAGTGGACTGCAGACCGTGGTTTGCCAACCTCTCTGACCTGTGTTAGTGATGTCCCTGTGACTGTAAGCGGTCTGGCTACACCGCACGAGCAGATTTTAAGATCACAGGTAGAATGGTTGAGATATGTCAAGTAAAATATCCTCAAATAAGTTTTCTGGGTATAGAATTAGATTCCTACAAAGATATTTAAAAATGTGTTTTAGAAGACAAGAAAGGGCACCTGGTATATCTCAGACTCATGCAGGAATTGAACTTTTAGCAAATATTTCAGCCAGCCTTTCAGAAAATGGAGAGTCATTTGGCTACAACTCAAAGATACACTTGATTAGAAGATTAAAAAGTAATGATAATTTCAAAAGCATCCCCTTAATATTGAAAAATCAGTGAGTTAAATTCAGTGCTTTCAAATAACCATGTAAAGAAAATACAGTGTTAAAATTCGCTCTTATTCAATTTTTCATAAGAATTTTTCATTTTGAAAATATAGTAAATAAATACAGCTTTGTAGCCTTATATCTTTCTTATAACAACAAAATAAATATCTCCCAACTGAAGAAAATATTAAATCCGTATACAGAAATGTGTATATAATAAAATCTATCAGTAAGTTACGTGAGTGCTACCTGAAGCAGGCGCCCCATTCTACGCCACTCCCAGTTCAAGCCACCGCCTCTCCCCTGGTAACACCGCATCACCAGCATCAATGCAGTCGCCTCCCTTCTCTCTGCTGCCTTCACGCCCAGCATTGTAATCCAGCCTGCCGCCAAAGCAGTCTTTTCAAAATGCGAAGTTATTCCACCCCTTTGCAAAGGGCTCTCCATGGGCTTCCCATTGCACCTGGAATGAAAGCGAAGGCTCCCACCAGAGAATTTCATGCAAGGCTCCTCTGGTCAGCCTGGTCTCAGTCCAAATATCACCATTTTAGAAAGACCCCCTGAATCAATCCACCGAGCTGAGCAGCTGTATATAAAACACCACCCTGGTTTCCCCCCTTTTAACTGTCATTGTTTGCCATTCTTATTTGCTTAAGAATATATAGTTGGAAGAGCAAGAGATTGTCTGGATTTTCCTGACTACATTCCCGAGCCCTATTGCTAAGTCTTTACACATAGTGTGTGCTCAGTACATACCTGTGAAATTGAGTAATGAATTATTAAGAATGAAAGTGTCCCTTAAATTTATCTTGCAGTTGCAAGCACCACTAACAATTTATTGTACTTTTCCAGCCATCTACCATGAGTATATTTTTCAACAAAACCATACTTTGCATTCTATTCTGTATTTATTTTCCTCCAAATAATGTATTAACGGTAGTTTTTTACATCTATTTAAAAGTTTAAGAGTTTTTTGAGATATAACTGATATAGAATAAGCTTCACATATTTAAAGTGTGCAATTTTACAAGCATTTACATATATACATACTTGTGATGCCATCACCAAAATCACGGTAGTGAATGAGTCACCCCTAAGGGTTCCTTCACGCCGTCACCCTGCGGTGTCCATCCTGTTTCTCCAACCCTGTCCCCAAGCAACCACTGCTCTGCTTCCTGTCCCGCACATTTTCCTGCATTTCTTAGAACTTCATATAAGTAGAATCAGACAATTTGCTCATCTAAATAATTTTTAAAATAAATTGCATGTCATTTTATTGAGATCTTTTTTAACCATCTATTTAATATCCAACTTAAAGGAGAATAAGATAGTTTTTGCCTGCAGTTGGGCTCTGTCTTGGTTTGGCTGGTGAGAGAGATTACTGTGGGAAGCGGCTCAGGGAGTAGACCTCGACCATACTGCTTTGGGATGACATCAGACCACAGAAGAAGGAATATGGAATAACATATTAGGCATAACAACTGTTAGGTCGGAGTCATTCAAGAAACCAGACGGACGCAGCGAGCGAAGGAGCAGGGCTTATTAGTGGGGAATAAGAGGGAAAGTGGAGCCAACCAAGGGAGGTTGGGGAGCCAACCAAGGCAGGTTAAGACCCACTTGGTTGTTCTTAGGGCAGGGCTGTTAAGCACAAAAACGCACGAAGGGTAACTGGTTGGTGTGTCAGAGTCTGATTGGCTAGAGCCGGTTGCTGGGTGCCATTTCTGCCGACCATTGCTCTTGTTGCACCTTGTCTTGCTCAAGTTAAAGCTGCATCTTGTTATGCAGGATGGGCCGACCCCAGACCCCGGTCTCAGCCGGGCATCTGCTTGTCCTGGGTGGGATCAGCAGGCAGTTTCCCAGGTAGGGATTTTCCCAGGCTACAGTTTCCCACAGTACAGTTTTCCCGCCTGGTGACTTTCCATTCCTCCTAGGCCTACCTGGGTCTGTCAACAACCTAGTCTCTCTTTGAATTGTCACAGAAAGTGAAAATATAAGTTGGATCAAAAAGGCAGAAGAATAACAGTAGGAGCTGGTGACTTAGTATATAGGGATTCCCTTCCCTCGAGCACAGAGATAATTGCCATCTGGACAAAACCGGGGTTCTAGTAGCAAAGAAGGTCTTGGGAATGACTGTTGGTCAGGCAGCCACTATCGTCACACTTCCCAGTCAAACCTCACATGATGCTCACATGAGCTTCACATGTAGTGGCTTTCCATCCCCCACCTGGCATCTTCAGCTTAGCGGTTTTTTCTGATGCACCTGACCATGGCTTACAGAATGCCCCTGGAAGACCTTTCTCTGTAGAATTTTCTGCAGTATCATTTCTCCAGAAGTCATGGCCACTTCTGTTTTACGGGACAGTTCCTGGTTTTCCCAGTGTCCAGCTGAGCAAGATTACTCAGCCCTCTAAGTGAGGGTGACTAATGATGCAGCACCTGACTTCATTTTGGTTTTGTGTTTCATTGATCGGAGAGGAATTGAAGTTGGGTAAGCAGTCTACACAATGTTCAATACTGTATCCAATTTCATTATTGAAGGTTGCAACCCTGGTAAAGTCACTGCAATTGATTAGTGTGATAGTAATCACTTTGGAAGATAAATCGGTAAGAAAATGTTCATCTCTATAAAAACTTCCTTCTGGGACTAGGAAGAGGAAGAAAGCCCCAGGACTTTCTAGCTTTTTAGCCACGTGGATGCAGAGCTTTTAAGTGTTAAAGTGTCATGCTGCTCAGAAAATAGATTGAAAAGGACACACAAAATTAACTATTCTATCATCTAATCTGAAGAACAGCCTGTTCCTAGAACTACCTCCTGAATGCATTAGTACAGAAATTTGTAAACGTGAGGGATATGATGCCAAAAAAACTACGTTTAAATCCTCATTTTAGTGTGATAGGCACTTTTTAATTGCTACATGCAACTACCCATTTTTGGCAGGAGCTTCTGAAATAGATGGAACGAAGGAATACTAAGGAGAACTTTAATCACAAAGTATTGTTTTGGACAAAAGTGGCAGACTCCTACTTATTCGGAAAGGCTTCTTACTTCGCCTCCCACAATGTTGGAAGTAAACGGTGCTTTTGTGTAACTTGGTGGAAAGTGACAAGGGAAAGGAAAGGAGCGTTTATTGCACTTCGTGTGCTGGGCCTGCAGCTGTGGAGAAGTTGCACAGTGAATTTGCATCTGCGCTCAGTGCAAACTATACTTGGGGTGAGCACAGGGTCCCAGCCCATTTATGTTGAATTTAGAACTTCAGGAGAGGAGAGAGCAAAAAAAGAAGTCAGAGGAGGGATTTAAAAATTAATTTACAGCTTCCGGCCAAGATGGAGGCGTAGGCAGACACACTGTGCCTCCTATCACAACCAAAATTAAGGACAACAAAGATTTAGAAACAAGAAAACAACCAGAACTCAGAAAATTGAACTGTTTGGAAGTCCAGCAACGATTCATCCAGACCAGTAAGAGGGGTGGAGTCGTGGCAGGAAAACGCAGAGGTGCGGACTGGGCACGCAGGCAGCAGCGGCTGGCAGCCCCCAGGTGCACAGGTGGCGACTAGCAGACCCCAGGAACGGGGTGGCAACTGTGCAGAACCAGTGAAGTTACAATAAGTGAAATGAAGAAAAATGCATGGGGAACCAACAGAGATGGGAGGAAAACTGGGACTCAAATCAATGGAGTGGACCAGAAGGAAGAAAGAAACAACCAAACAAAAAACAAGAAACAAGAATTCAAAAAAATGAGAGGCTTAGGAACCTCCAGGACATCTTTAAACATCCCAATATCCGAATTATAAGGGTACCAGAAGGGGAAGAAGAGGAGCAACCAGTGGAAAACTTATTTGAACAAATAATAAAGGAGAACTTCCCCAATCTGGCAAAGGAAATAGTCTTCCAGGAAGTCCAGGAAGCTCAGAGAGTCCCAAAGAACTTGGACCCAAGGAGGAACACACCAAGGCACATCATAATTACATTAGCCAAGATTAAAATGAAGGAGAGAATTCTAGAAGCAGCAAGTGATAAGGGGACAGTCACCTACAAAGGAGTTCCCATCAGACTGTCAGCGTATTTCTCAAAAGAGACCTTCCAGGCAAGAAGGGGCTGGAAAGAGGTATTCCAAGTCATGAAAGTCAAGGACCTACATCCAAGATTGCTCTATCCAGCAAAGCTGTCATTTAGAATGGAAGGGAAGATAAAGTGCTTCTCAGATAAGGTCAAGTTAAAGGAGTTCATCATCACCAAGCCCTTATTATATGAGATGTTAAAGGGACTTATCTAAGAAAAAGAAGATAAAAAATATGAACAGTAAAAAGACAGCAAACTCACAGGTATTAACAACCAGACCTAAAACAAAAGCCAACTAAGGAAACCACTACAACAGGAGCAGAAACACAGAAATGGAGATCACATGGAGGGTTAGCAACAGGGGAGTGGGAGGAGGAGAGAGGGAGACAAGGTACGTAGAACAAGTAGCACAGACGGTGGGTAGAAAATAGACAGGGGGAGGGCAAGAATAGTGTGGGAAATGTAGAAGCTAAAGAACTTATGACACATGGGCATGAACTAAAGGGGGGAATGTGGGTGGAAGGAGGTGTGCAGGGTGGGAGGGAATGAAAGGGGGAAAATGGGACAACTGTAATAGCATAATCAATAAAATATAATAAAAAATTTTAATTTACAAGAAAAAGTGGAAAATTATTATCAAAGGTTTAAGGGTATTTATATCATCAAAAATTTTTACCCTGTAAACCCTCACGTAGTTTAAGAATTTCTAGCTACCGAAAGCTGTTTGTACAATTAGGAAATCGTATCTGAGTGGGATTCTGAGAAGTCACCTCTATCCAGGGCCCCTCTGCAAGTCCCTGGTGAAGCTCATGTGCTGTGCTGCCAGTCTGGGGTGGAAACAGTGCTGCTGGGACACAGATGGGTCATCTCTGAGCAATTTCGTCACGTGGCACATCCTTGTTTTTGTACCCAGGCAACTGAGACGATATTAATGCCTGCATTGTGGGTGGTGGTAACTCTGGAAGATAATGTTTGTTAAGTGCTTAATACAGAACTTGAGATGAAGTGAGTGCTCCAGAAATGCCAACTCCTGCAGTCAGCCCCTTCTGATGATGATGATGATGGCGACGATGACGATGATGATGTCGACATCATCAGTATCATGTGTTACAAATCCCATCTCATCTTTGAACTTCCTGCGAACCAAGAGGCCTTGCCTCCTCTTCCCCATGTCATCTTTATCACTAACTCAGGGCCCACTAAGGAAACCCACCTCATACTCATAGCTTTTAGTTTTCAATTTTTCTTTCACTGAATTACACTCTTTCAATGTTCCCCTCACTTTTTTCTCATTCTTCTGCTTAAAAATGTTTGCTAGCTCTGGCACTTAGAGATTATTGGCATAGTTTTCCTGAAAAACAAACAAACAGCTTTATGGTATATGCCAAGTACCTTTAAAAATCTTTATATGCTTTGGTCCAGCTATGACATTTCCACTCACTTTATGGTATAGAAAAAGCAAAACATATGGAATAATTAAAGATTAAAACAAGCACCCATGACACTGCTTGATAAAAACCAGTCTGAATATTGGTTCCTATAGGAGTTGAATTCCACATACAAAGTGGAATTTGAGCCCTGGCTGGTGTGGCTCAGTGGACTGAGTGCCAGCCTGAGAACCAAAAGGTCTGTGGTTCAATCCCCAGTCAAGGCACATGCCTAGGTTGCCAGCCCGGTCCCCAGTTGGGGACTTGTGAAAAGCAACGGATCGACGTTTCTCTCACACATCGGTATTTCTCCTCCTCTCTTTCTCCCTCCTTTCCCCTCTCTAAAAATAAATAAATAAAATCTGTAAAAATATATTTTTAAGAAAATGGAGTTTGAGGGCATCCCAGTTTGTCCATATTTTGAAAGCTGAGGAACTGCTACGTGCTCCTTGAAACTCTGAGTAGGTCATCCTCACCGTGAAGTTTTAGGTTTACATCTGTTATCTTTGTTTTATGTGAAAGGCTGAGTTTTAAATTCCACTTCAACTCTGGGATGCTGTGAGTGGAGACTCACTGCATCAGCCTGAATCACTGAGGTGCACCCAGGGTGGGGTGGAAAGCCCCTCAGAATTCAGTTAGACCTGCCCCCTCATTTACCGTGTCGGGCCCAGAGGCCCAGAGGCCGGCAGGACTTTCCCAGGTCAGATCCGAGAAAGTCAGAGCCAAAACCCAGGGTTTCAGTGCTCCTCCACATCAACACGCCAGTCACGTGGTGGTCAGATGTCTCGTGACACTGCGTTTGGGACAGGAAGTTGAGTTGTGAAACGTGCCGTTTCCCGCTCATGAGGAAAGCATGTTAGTTCTCTGAATGAATTCGGAAGCGCTAAGAGGGGAAAACTGGAAACAGCAATGAATAATACATGGCTGAGCATAATAGTGTCTGACTTAGTCACTGAGATGATATTCTCTACTTCGTAAGTTTATTGCAAGGGATAAATGAAGCAATTTAAGTGACCCTCCCCCCTTGTAAACTATTAAGTGACCTATTAATATGAGGGCTTATGACTGACGTTACAAGCTGAGTCCAGCTGACAGGTATAGTTTATTCACATGGTGTTCTCCTTTAAATATGAATTTGTTTCTGATTTTTAAATACCTACAGATTAGACATTTTTAAAAATCTGCACTTTCTGAGTCTCATGACAAACCAGAAAATCTGGGGAAGGGGTTCAATATTGCTAACAACCAGAGCTGAGTTGCAGCTGCCTCCATTGGCTGGGTGTTTGCCTGCCATTTGCCACAGTCTCCACCCATCACTGTTGCCTCCCACCCAACCTCTTCACATGTTTCTGTAACAAGGCCCTGATATTCCTTGAGGACGTGACTCCTGGTTTATGGACATGAGAATGTATATATGTGTATCTCATCATGCAGAAGTCCAGAAACTAGGTTGGCTTCTTAGGATTCTAGTCACCCATGACTCCCTGTTCCTCCCTTCTTGCTGCTCTCTCCATTGCCTCGGTGTCTGCTAGGCATCTGGCTGCTGTGGGTTCGGAAGAAGCGTGCAAGCTCGGTGCCAAGGGGTGGCAGTCCCAGAGCTTCTGGAGGCTGAGGCCCTTGCTCACCACAGCCACTCCCCATCCTGAGCCCCCGAGAGCATGCCTCGTTCGGCCACAGCAGACCACAAATGGGGAGCAGGCTGACCAGGAGAAGAAGGTGAGAATTTGGACTTGGCGTGCTCTGCCTGAGGCGAGGAAAAAAGAGTAACGTGGTGGCAGACACGCACTGCCTTTGTCTGAAGAGGCTCCACCAACATGGTTTAGTTGCGGTGAGAAGAGCCGTCATGTCTTGGGTTAGTTCGGAAACCAAGTGAAGACTATGGTGGCTCCTCCTCAGTGAGCAAAACAGCTTCAGCTCCCCGCTGAACATATTGCGCACAAAACAGTATTTTCTGTGCCACTTGCATGGAACATGAACATCTTGCTGTCTTTAATTAAGAAGTTAACTGGACCATGAAGTATTGCCCGAGTAAATCAAAGCGATTTGTACTAAGTCAGAGGAGAGGGGTGCATTAGGCATCTTTGCCTGTCTTTGCTCACACATAAATTATGGAGATTATTAAAAATTGGAAGGGCCATCTATAAGCCCATCTGTACTGTGAAGCTGATTGCCATTCCGGAAAATATCTCTCTCTTTTTACTTGTTGTAATTTATTGTGGACAGTAGCGTGAACCAGCTGCTTACTCTTCCTTTGTAAACAGATCCACCAAGTTTGAATAGATTGACACAACACTGAGTTCGGTTGGTTTGTTTATTCGGGGGAGCAGAAACGGTTACTCAGAGACTTTTGGTTGCAGTAGAATTAAACTTGGCTGGTGGAGATTTTGTTCTTTCTTCCATTTGGAAGAAACCCGCTGGGTATGCTTCTCTTAGATGAAGCCATGCTGGGAATGGATGGGTTGCCGAGGGCTCCGTCAGGTCTTAGTGACAGCTGCCGCACCCAGAGTTCCTGTGGCAGGAGGTGGTCCAAACTGCAGATGAGGCTGAGAAGGTTTCCTTACGTGATGTGGGGGCCGTGGTCAGGGGACTACCCCAAGTTCATTCTTGCTGCTGGTCATGTCATCAAAGGTTCATCATCAGTATCTTATTTATTTGAAGACACAGAAATGTGCATTCATGCCAAACCCACATGACAATGTTCCTTTCCCCATGCACACACACATTTACACAAAGGATCCAAAGTCACTTACAAGAGATTTGTGCAGTAATGTAATAAGGAAGGCTATATTGGGCTAAGATAGGGAAAACTATAAATTTGAGTAAGAGACAAGGGCGCGGGCAGTTTAATGGATACAAGGGACCGGACAGAGCGTGTGTGTATTTACTCTTGCTAAGCCTGGAGTTGGGATGATGCTTCCAAACTCAGAAACGGTGTCTCTGGGATGAAACCTTTTCTCGATAGCCTCTGGAGATGAACACAATGTCCTGGACAGGGAGGAGAGTTAGAGCTGGCAGATTGGCGGTCTAGAAAGTGCACTGGATTCAAAGTTAGGGGATCTGGGTTCTCTTCTGTTGTCAGTGCTGGTACGGTCAGTACTGAGCCCTTAGCAAATCGTGGCTCTCCTCTCTCTGTTTCTTTATCTGTGAAGGAAAGAGGTGGGACGTGACCAGTGCTTTTCTACAACTTTTTTATTTTTAAAGACTTGGAATCTTTTTTTAAGTCAAATTTTACTTGGACCCCCAAATCAGGACCCGATGGAAGCTGAGCTGCTGTGGTTGGGGACTGGAACACTTCAGCCTGATGCCCTGTCTACCCCACCTCCCTGTCACCAGCCACAAATACCAGGGCCCTGGGGGTCCCGCACACCGCAGTCTGAGAACTGCCAGGGCGCGTGAAGACCTAGCCTCGCTTCATCTAGGTTCTGTTCAAATGGCAGTTCCTCGTGGGGACCCTCCCTGACCACCAATTGAAAATACATCCCTCAGTAGCTTTCTTTTTTGCCATGGTATTATATCATATATGAATTACTCAGTTATATTAATTTCTACCTCTATTGTATGTATGTATAGAGTATACAATTAAATACTTATATACGTATCTGTTTTGCTTATGCCATCGCCGTCTAATCTCTGTGATGTCAGAGACAAAGACAGTTACTGATTGATTGCAGGCTCTGGAACGTCAACTTCCTGGTCAAATCCTGGCTCCACCACTTACTAGCTGAGTTACCTCTGACAGATTCCTCGACCTTTTCTGGGCCTTACTTTCCTGATCTGGAAAATGGGCATAATGAGCACTACCTCATAAACTTGTTACAGGATCATAATAGTTCATTTATTTTATATAATTATATAAAATTTATTATGCAAATGTTACTTTTTAAATTATATTGTATTGATTGTACTATTACAGTTGTCCCATATTTTTCTCCCTCTTATTCTCTCCCCCCTTAGTTCATGTCCATGGGTCATGCATATAAGTTCTTTGGCTTCTACATTTCCTATACTATTCTTAACCTCTCCTGTCTATTTTGTACCTATCATTTATATTTTTTATTCCTTGTACCTTTTCCCTCATTCTCCACCCTCCCCATCCCCACTGATAACCCTCCATGTGATCTCCATTTCTGTGATTCTGTTCCTGTTCCAGTTATTTGCGTAGTTTGTTTTTCTTTCTGTTTTAGGTTCGGTTGTTGATATTTGTAAGTTTGTTGTCATTTTATTCTTCATAGTTGTGATCTTCTTTTTCCTAGATAAGTCCCTACAACATTTCGTGTAATAAGGGCTTGGTAATGATGAACTCTTTTAACTTGACCTTATCTGAGACATGCTTTATCTTCCCTTCCATTCTAAATGACAGCTTTGCTGGATAGAGCAATCTTGAATGTAGGTCCTTGCCTTTCATGACTTGGAATACTTCTTTCCAGCCCCTTCTTGCCTATAAGGTTTCTTCTGAGAAATCAGCTGATAGTTACAGGAACTGCTTTATAGGTAAATTTTACTTTTTATAGAGCAGTGTTTCAAGTACAAAGCACTATATAAAATTACAATATAATAATCTATTACTACTAACATTTGTTGTGTTATTTTACAACTCTATTCCTAGCTCCTAGACTAGTGCCTGTCATATGGAAGAAAAGCATTTTTTTTTAATGAATGGATGAATGTTCTCTTAGGATCCTTCTTACACAAAGATTTTCTCAGAGCCTCTCAAGGCAGGGAGATAAATTTCTCCTTTATTGATGCTTATAGATTGATTTCTGTATCAGCCATATATTAAGTATTCTATTGTGTGAAAGATAGCTTGAGCAGCTGTGTGATAGGAGGCTGTAGGGGAATAGGCTGGACCAGGTAGAAGAGATGAAAGTGGTACTGAAGGTACTAAATGCCTGGCTCTCTCCACTTGGCGCTTTGGTCCTGCTATAGGCCTAGATTCATGCCATCCACAGGCTAATGGAAGCTCCCCAGGGAGGGTCTGTGTGTTCCAGGCAGGAAAGTTTAACAGAACAGAACAGAATTGATATTTAACCCTTCAAATCTTTGAGCTTCTCTTCCTCATCCCTTCAGTCCATCAGCATCACCTACAACTCTTCTCATTTCCGGGACATCCGTAATGACTACTTGGTATAAGACTGCTTCTCGCTTATTTCATAAATAACATTTAAGAGAGGAAAGCACACACCAGAGTCTCCTGTGAATTGGTTTTTATTCTTTCCATGGTAGGAAGAGTCCTACTCTTAGGCGGCATCTCACAGCCAATAATACCTGCTGAGTATTTGGGGAGAATAATGGAGAGAGATGTTAGCTTTACAAAAAAAGGATGTTTTAGTACATCTTTAAAAGTTTTATTGTTCTTCACTCCCAAAGTGAAGAACAAAAAAGTCTTTTAAAAAATTATTTTCTTAATGCTGCAATCAAAACATACTCCTCTGCAAGCAATTTTTGTCATGCCTGCACTTTATAATTGTTGTGGGTGTGCACACTGTGATCCTTTATTTTTAAAAACTGTTTGTGGTCAACAACACTGATAATTTTTCAGGAGATGTCATTTCAGAGGCTGAGGAAACACTCCTTTGCCATCTGAAATTATAAGCGAATACTTAACGCTTACTTTGATGTGGGGGCCTCCAGCGCAGGCAGCGGAGTGTCCCCTTCTAAAGCAATGTGTTGTCAATTATCTCAGGTGTGCTACTTTAAATGGCCCTCCCGGAAGCGGTGAGGGTGGGCCTTTCTCTCTCCATGAAGGATCCTGTTGTTATCAGCAACGATTCTTCCTCTGGGCAAATGCAAAGTCAACAAAGCTTTTAAGACTGATAAATATTTTGTAGCTGTGTTTGTTGCATTTTGGAGGGAGTGGTTGGCTGTGGTAAAAATTGCCACGTTGAAAGACTAAGATGAGCAGACTTCCCTGGTTTTTTCCTTGCTTGGTGCAACAGGGTGGATTTCTCTACTCAGGAAGCCACAGCCACCATTGGGTAGCATCAGAGTCCTGGAAATAAAAAGTGTCATCTCCCTACAGTAAAAGACAAGTGCAGATGGTACGATAATTGCAGTTTTCCACTATCAAGCTGTGTATATTGGTTTTAGGCCTCAGTTAAGGCTCAGGCAGTTATATTAAGAAAATGTTAGAGGAATGTAATGGAAAATGAATTATCCCCAGGTCATAGCTCATTAACAGATGAGAAATGGAGCTGGCTTTATTTTTAAATTATTAATGCATGAGCATTCATATCACTGGATGGATGTATGGTTCCCATATTTGTTCTGACTTCAGTTGTTAACAAACTCTGCTTTTCATTTACTTTTGAGCATTCTTGATAAATATCTGATTTGTCTGAAACTCACCATGTGAGTTTCACCCCCATGCTTTCTGTAGCCGCCACAAGGCGTTCACTAAATCACTGGCTCTCCTGCATCTTCTCTGAGCAGCGGTTCGGTTAGGAATGTACAGGAAGAAGTTCAACAAAACCAAAGCAGGATTTGACAACGTAACAGCAGAGTTAGTATGGAAGCATGGCCAACACCGATGCTGTCAGGGATTGTGCGAGGCAATTGCCCACGCTCACCGGGGGCCGGGTGAGGGGAAGGAACCAGGCTCAGGGACCTGCAGGATTTAAGAACTTCGGATGTCTGATAAGGGTACCCGATTTTGATATTTCTAGTTGCCCCATATGGACAAAAGTACTACTACTGTTTTAAAAGTTATCCTTGAAAAGTCTTACATCACTGCAAAATAGAGTATCTGTGGCTCTGTGTGTACAACCTTGTAGAGTAAGTCCAATGGCCGGGGAGCCACTGTGTTCAGTGGAGAGGCAGGAGGCTCCGCAGACGCCTGGACTGCCGTGTTCTCAGGATAACTAACAGATCGCTGCCAGGAAATGGGAAATGGGGGGTGTTTAGAAATTTTTAAAGTGTTGCCATGTGCCTACAGGGTTCTTGCTGCTCTTGTTTTAAGGTTAAATATCTATAACTTTAATACGTATTAAATGATTTACTAATATGGAGATTAAGTGAACTAATAATAAGTGCAAAATCACCTAGTGAAGAGTCAGCCCACCGTAATTGCTCATAAGTGTTTGTCGAACTTGAATGTAAATAATGTGTGAGGAGGCTCTCATGTTGTCATAGCTAACAGCCCCGGCACTAATGTGAAGTTACCTCATTACTCCTCATCGGGACCCTAGGAGGGATCTATCATTTTGACCTTCTCTTTAGTCAAAGGCTTAGAAAGGTTCAGAAAGAACACACACCTAATGCCCCAGACCCTGCTGACTCTAACACGGTGGGGTTAACGGAAGTGCTGTGTCATCTTGGGATAGTACACAGTAGTTAGAGGTTGGCCTGTGCTGCGGGCCCCACTTACTTTCCCTGCAACCCAAGGCAGCATGCTTGTCAGTTTCATGACCATGGGAGCATCGTATTTCCTTCCTCTGCCAGTCGCTGTTTCTCTGGCCACTTCCTTCTGATGGCCTCTGTCCTATACTTTTCCCCCACGCGGTCACCACTGGTTGTCCATTCAGACCACAGATCTCCTAAACTGTGCCATCTCCCACTACACCGTTACTTCTCTCGTGTCACTCCTTCTGTGTGAATTGTGTTACAGCGTCTATTTGGAAACAATCAAGGATCCATGTGCTAAGTAAATCTGACTTAGGAAGAATGCCTTGATATTCTAGAGATCTTAGGTTCTATAGAAATGATTTTGCCCAGAATGTTAGACTACAAGTTACTGGTTTTTTCTCATTCTGATCTCATCGAAATAAAACAAATATGAAATTATAAAAACCTGTAGAAATTCCAAATTTTTAAAGACCTGACCTTTCTTAACTCTGGATCCTAATTTGAAACTACAGAACACACAACAAAAAAAAATATGAATGACTGTTTCCTCAAGTCTTCCGACTCTCCAAAGATCTAGTGCCATCCTAGATTCACAGGAGAGAAGTTCATTCATTTTATATAATGGATGCTTTAGGGCACTCGGGCTTAATTACTTCTGGGAACCCCTCTGGAGAAAGGATTCTTCCTTCTTAATTCTAAATTCAGCTTCTCTTACAAGTTCTTCAAATATATAAGTACAACACCCCATTACCATCCTTATTCCTTGAACTGCTCCTTCATTTTCTATCAACCCCAACTGACCTACTTGCTATGTGGTTCAATGTACCGTGCCTCCACAGTGTGGTAAGTGTTCTTAGATCAATTTTTCCCCCATCTCTTTTAGATGTTATGGAGATGTGCATGTCAGTTAGCATAATACAATTAATTTGTACATTTTCTTGGTTCAGTCGTCATTCATGGCAGCACAGGGAATAACTGAATGTTTTCCTGATCATTTGTACAATTTGTAACTGAATGCAGACACTGCATTTGGACACTGTCTCTGTGCCCATTAGCCTGGTGTTTTGGGATGAAGGTTGATAGAGTGAACTGTGTGGTCCCATCCACCCCCCAAGGCCCACACTGTACAGCCAGCAGCACACAGAGCAGAACTGGAACCCTCCACGTGTTCACGCAGCCATCCTCTCCCCCCGCTCTCCCTAGCCTATCCTCCACTCCATTCTCTGACCTCTTCTCAGCCTCCCTCACTTCTCAACCATCCTGCTTTCAGCCTTGCCCTAAGCTAGCTTGCTACACTCAGCTCTGCTTCCCTGACTGTGAAGTGTGCTTCCTGCCTCGACTAGGGGATGAGTTCTCCCTGTTTGACTCTGTGGCCTTCAGCCATTTTCAGTGATCACCTCACCTGTGGAAATGCCATCCCTGAATACCTCCACTGCTGTGGGAAGACGTGCAACAGGGTGATTATGGAGACAGTATAGCACAGTAGCAAAGAACACGTCATTTAAAGGCAGGCTGAAACTGGGTTCGAAGATCAGCTTTGCTACAAGCTTTGTAACTGGGGCCATATTACTTGACATCTCAAACTTTAGTTTCTCTTTCCATAATACGAGGTAACTGATAGTATCATGGAGTCATTTGAAAATTAAATGAGAAAAAATAGCAGGATGCCTAGACAAGTCCCTGGCACTGAGCCCCACAAATGGCCACTATCATAATGAAGGGTTTCACGGTAGCAGAAAACCTGGAGAGACATCTTGAAGGATCAGGAGTTTGAAACCTCAGTGTCATTGAAAATAGAAATAAGGTTCACTATATTTATCTCCATGTATTAATTGCACTTACATTGGTCATTTTGCTGATTTTGAATTCTACCAAAATTGCACGTTCCGAGTTCAGGTAAATGGAAAGAGAAGTCTTTCTTTCCCAGAAGCTGAAAGACATTTCCCACAAGGTGTCTGTTCAGCTCTCACAGGCAGATGCTGCTGTGATGGTTTCTTCAAAGGTTGTTCAGAGCATCATCCACCAGTCTTAGCCTTAAAGAACGATACCGGGGCGGTTGCCTCTGGTTCACAGGGTGTACCCACGACGAGACTAGAAACAAAAGCAAAGGTGGGGAGCCCCACTTGGCACAGCTGATTGACTTTAATAGGTCCTGATTATGCTGCTCATATTGCATGAAATTAAAAAGCTTACAAATGTTATGAGCCATTACCCTTCCATTTAAGGGAGCTTATGACATGTTGGCAACATTTAATGAAATTCTTTTCAAAATGCCATCGGCAGACTCAGTGAGATTCCATGTTGAAATTCAACTTGAAGAATGGGTTGAGAAAGTTTGTTCTCCGCCTGCCTGTCTTTGTAGTGTGTGGAAGCCACCTCAAGGCCAAAAGGAGTTTCTCCTCAGTTGGGGGTGATTTGCGGGTATCGGTGAGTGTTTCTGCTGTGACGAAGAGAGTGTTTCCAGTTTAGGAAGAGGCTGCAGAGTGTCCATGTTGGTGTTGGTGGTCAGAGTGAGAGCACAGAATAGCCTGCCTTTATTTCATTAACGTGTCTGACAACTTCAGTCCTTCTTACCGAATTCTGTCTTCATTTGTTGAAGATCTAAAACATTCTAGCACATATTCCAAAATGTTATTGCTTGTACTGAATGTGGTGAGCTCTTATAGTTTAGAAGATAAGATTTTGTGCAAAAAGACAAAGCATAGAAAATGAGATGATTAAATCCTAGATTTTTTGGTACTGATATTTTATATGATAAAAGCTCAAATAAAAATATCACAGTCAGTTGGGAGGGAATTTTTAAGCAACATAAGCTATTTAGGAAGAACTCTGTTAAATCTTTCGTTTTGACTTTTATGGTGGAGATATTTAATGGCAATATCCATTTATTTTGTCTGTCTGATTCTGAAGGATTACGGATGGTCCACATCATCCTCTTCTTGAGGACATCCCCTACTACTTTTTGAAATTTCATTGGTCAATAAGTATACTGTGTACTTTCTATATATTTCCCTTAATTCCCTGTGGCAGTCTTAAAAGATAGACCATATTATCTCCATTTCATAAGGAGAACTAAAGTGCAAAATAGTTAGGTAATTTCTCCAGCTGGTGCATGGAGCAGCTGAAATTCAAATCTAGGTATGAATTACCCCAAAGCACATGCTTTCTGCCTTGAGGTCAGTCTGCTTCGGCAGCCCCCAGCCTAACCCATGCCCCCGTGAGCTCCTTTTGGGCAGTTCTGTTGTAGGACATGCTCACCATTGCATTCACTTGTCCTTCGCAGTGCTTGACACTCAGCAAGTACGTGTTGAATAAATATGCAATTGGTATGTTAAATAAGCACAACTCACAATATAATTAAAATGAAATTTTGTGGATTTTTTTCACTACTTCTTGGAAATTTGAGTTGCCGGTAGTCTTCCCCTCTAACACCCTCCTGAAAACTTAGATAGTTCCTGGTGGGATTTCTGCCAGTTAAAAGTTGTAAACAGTGTGGTGCTATTTTAAGGAACAGAATATACGGTCAGTTTTTAGAAGTGCTACATGTCCCACCTAAGATATGTGTTGACTCAAAGCTCATTCAGAGTTGGGTTTGTTTCTTTTCCCTGGAGACAGCCTTTCATCATCGGCTCCCTCCCTTTGGGAGGGGTCAGGTTCATTCCAGCTGCTGCACTTCCATCTTCTCCTGGTTTGCTAGCTGTTGGCTATAGTTTCAGACTCTACCAGGGTGGTGGTGGTAGTAGCGAGTGGTACAGTCGTTACTTGCCTGGGTGACTTTGTGCCCCCATGACCAATAGGTGGCTAAGCTGACTTCCTCCCTCAGGAAGCATTTTCTGGATCCTTTGGCGATTCCCAGCCGTGGGAGTGTGAGACATCTCCTGCAACTCTTGTGGAAAAAGCAGGAAAGCATTCCATCCCTGCACCTCATCCCTCCTTTCATTCTACATGAGAACTTCTTGTCTCCCAAGTCGTCCCTTTTGGGAGGACTTCCAGTGCCCCTGGGACAGCTTTCTCTCCTACTCAGTCCATGTCTGACTTGTGAAAAACAAACATGCATCCTTTCCCTGGCAAATTCTGAGAGTACACACTTTTTCTGAATTAGCAGCCCTCTCCTGCCTCCAGTGTCCCCTAGATTTCCTGGTGAAAAGGGTAAAGGGATTAAGAAACCAAAAACCCTTATAGACACAGACACAACAGGATGGTGATTAATGGAGGGAAAGGGGGTGGGGACAGGTAGATGAGGGTAAAGGGGGGACAAATGGTGATGGTGAAGGAAGGAGACTTGACTTTGGGTGGTAAACACCCAGTACAATATGCTGATGATGTATTGTAGAATTGTACACTTGAAACCTATAAATTTTTATTAACCATTGTCATCCCAATAAATTTAAAAAAAAAAATAAAAAGAAGTCTGATGACTTCAGTGACAGGGAACAAATAGCAAGATCTCAGATTGGATTCAGTGAAGGTTTCTTTTCATTAGGCTTGAGAACAGAAAGTATATCCTCCCCATACAATAAATATTCACAAATCCCTTCCCCCCACCACATCCTTTGACCCTTGCAACATCTTGAAACCAGTGAGGATGTTCTCAGGTATTTCCTTTGTCAATTCTGCATATCTTATTTTGGACTTTCACATCAATAACATCTTGGTGCCTGATTGAAACCTTATTTTTAATGTTTTTCTAAATATTTTCTATGGTGAGTGATGTTTAGGGTAAAAGGGTTAGGGTACCACTTTAACTAATGCTACCCAATCCTGTATATAAGGTTCTATATACTGTGATAGAAGGAAGAAAATGTGGGTACCCACTGAGGATGCCCAAAGGAGTTGTAAAAAAAATCAAAGACACTGGTGGCTAGATAAGAAATGTTTCTGCTTTCATGAATTTGCTGACTACCTCTCCACTCTAGGCCAGGAGAAGCACACTGGCTTTTCTTCTTGTAAGAGCTGAGCAATGGAAAGATGCTGTAGTTTTCTTTGTTGCTGAGCAGCTCAGGGCCTGTTCTGGTGTGCTTTCAAAAGGTATCTTGGTTAATAAATCTTTCTTGGCTTTCTCAGAGCCCCTGGGATCTTTAGAATACTGCATTTGGTAAAAACTGCTGTTGAGTAAGGTAAGTTAAGTGGCTGTCTGAAGTTGGTTCCATTGGATGCAATGGTTGCATCATTTGGAGCAATTTATTTTTGAAAGGAAGAAAGCAAGTATTTGAAGATCAGATGGGAAGACTGCAGTAAAATGATGTTGTTTCCAATGGAACTGACCAGAATCTGGAGTTGAATATGTTCTGCTTTTGTGTTTGTTGCTTTCTCTGGATATCTTCCTTGGCTGACTCTGTAATCTTGGAGTTTCCAAAGGGTGAGGGACCAGAAGGACTTTTACTTCCTATACCTGGAGACTTCCCTTTCATAATTGACTGCAGATTCCATGTGTGAGTTTGCTGCCATCTCAACTTCTCCTCTCTGCTCCCTGTATCTTATACAGAGCAGGCCCTTAGTGAGTGTGCACGGATGTAACGTGAAGTAAGCCACCTTCATGTCTTCTTGCCTTACGTTGCCTGCTGTGTAATGCTGTAAGAAAACATCTCCGTGCTGCTTCTTTCTGTTTAGCATTTTGTTAAGTGTTTGGATACATATTAATGGCCCAAAGAAGGTGTTCCATGAATTATTATGGAATCAGTGGAAAGAGGGAAGGAGAGAGGGAGAGAAGGAATGGAGTGAGGAGAGTGAAGGAAGGAACTTAGGGAGAGAGGCATGCCCTGTGGTGAGATGTCTTGCCCAGTTTTTCGAGGTTTATACTATCTCTTCATCTTTTCAAATTCTTCTGTTCTATTTTTAATTCTTCTCTAAATAACTCCTAATTGAAATTTAATTGTAATCAAACCATAAATAACAGCTAACAGTTTCATATAGAAATTCAATAGATGAGTACATTATGGCAAAAGACTACAGGGCACACAAAAACCAAAAGAGTATTTTTGGCCCTTTGGTGGAGCCTTTGGGGATAGCTGATGGAGGGTGCCCTGTGGTCCTCCTAAACCATGGAGAGGACACCTCTTACTCCGCCCGTATCTGCATCTGACCTTGGTGTGAGCGCTGCTTCCGAGAGCCGTAGGGAGACGGGAAGAGTGCCTGCTGCACTGGGCGCACTGGCGTCTCTACGTGAGTTCCAGTTCTGACACATTTCCAAAGGTGGATTTCAGCTGAAAGGCAGCAAGGTGTGTTGGAAAAACCAAAGTTTTTGTGACCACGTAAGTCACAGACAAATTGCTGAACCTCTGTGAAGGCTTTATTTTCTTCAGTTGTCCAATTAAAGGTGAACATGAGCTCATGGAGTCAAGAAATTTATAAGCACTAGGCAGAGCATTAGGTGAATAATACATTGTCTCCTTTACATAAACTCACCCTTTCAAAATATGAATGGTGGCCAATTCTATCTTTAGAGAAGGAAATAGGTTCTGAGAGGTTTTTAATTTGTCCCAAGCTTTACAGGCCCTTAAGTCATTAACCCAAGACTTCCTGACTCCAGAGTCCACATTCTTGACCAAGATGTCACACGACAGCTAATTATCCCGAAGCTGGTATGGCTGGGAATAAGGTCGAAATGATGTATGTAAAACACTTAGCAGAATATCTAGTGCATGCTAGGAACTCGTGTGGTAGGAAGCTATTATTATTCATTATTAATTTTACTTACGATTCTTCTCTGTATTTAATAATGAGTTGCTTAAAGGAGAGATGAGAATTACAATGTTCTCTCTGGGGGCAGTAGCTGGTATTCCAGGTTGTTTGTTTTGTTTTGTTTTTCCATGCTGATATCTGAGGCGGTGCTTGGGTGTCTTCCAGGAGATGTCTTCCCCTTTGTGTGTCTGACTCTAGCCAAGTCACATCATTTAAATGGACATTTCCCTCCTATTCCTCTATGAATATTTACATGAGAATCCTGGACCTCAATGCTTTGGTGCCTGGGTGGACCGTAAACTCGTGATTACTTTAACAATTATGATTGACTCTTACTTTGCATCATTGTTGGCTGTTTTGTCTCACCACCTACCAAAGAGCTGGTCAAATCCTGATGGGCCGCTTTCTCCCTGGTAGAAGCAGTGTGGTAGCCACCCAGTCGCCCAATTTTGATGGTAGTCAGTTGTCCACGTTTTCCACAAAGATGTATGACGTGCCCCCGGTGCTGGGCAGGAGGCTGTGACCCAGAGATACAGTTTATCAGTAGGTAAACATTTACCTGCTTCTGTGGAGTTAATAATCTAGTGAGAGAAATAAAGTACAATAAAGAGGTAACTGCCCATTGTTCTAAGAGCTATGAGAAGAAAAATGTGATACGATGATGACAGAGTACAGAGGAGGCTCTGCTTTAGACATTGTTGTTACAGCAGGTGTTCCTGCCACCTGAAGAAGCTAGCCACCATGGCGAGAGCAGAGGGGGAGGATGCTTCAGACTCAAGGAATGTGAAGGCAAAGGCTCTGAGGCTAGAAGCTTGATATGCACAAGGAGTGGAAAAACAGGCTTCCCGGGGGGCGGAGTCCAGAAAGGAAAAGGCTGTCGGAGCTGAGTGTTACTTGTGTTGGGCTTACGTGCAGTCTGTTGAGTGTGATTACTGCAAGTCGGGCTGTGCCGGTGGTGTCGATGGCCTGGAGTTTCATCCTAGATGAGCTAGGAAGTCAGGGGAAGATTTTAAGCTGAGAAAAGATAAATATTGTTTTTTTGTGACTGATGTATAAAAAATGTGCCATGGGAGGGAAAACCGTGGGAGCAGGAAGATTGGGGAGGAACCTGCTCAGTGATTCCGGTGAGAGATGATGGGAACTCCAAATGGAATAGGGGCAGGGAAGACGGGGAGCTGAGATTTGATAAATATGTTGGTACAGTTGACAGGAGCTGCTGAGACACCACCAGGAGCAGGGACAGGAAGGGAAAGAGGGGGATCAATTATGCTCTAGCATTTCTGTTTGAATGCTTTTTTGAAAAAAGTGTGTTGGTCTTGCCAGGATCGTAAATTAAGCTGTTAGCATGGAAGGAGGGCTGGGGAGCATGGCATCGTGAGAAGGAAGGGGGCAGGAGGCCTGACATTTAGGGGGCCCCTCAAGGGTGTCAGGAGCTCTGCTAAGCTTGCAGATGCTATTTAGTCTTCTACTTTATAGCAATCCTATCGAGTAAAAACTATCACCTACACATTTTACATACAAAGAAGTGAAGCCTTGGAGAAGTTAAATAACTTGCCAAAGGTCATAGACTTGGCAAATAAGGGAACCAGAGATTGAAACCAGAACTATCTATTTCTGAAGTCTCATTTCTTTCTACAATATTGTGCTATTTCCAAAGACTGAGATAATGCCATATAGCTTGATATTTCATTCCTTGAAAAGTGACTAGCATTATACTAGGCATCTGTTGAATATTCATTATATACCGGCTAAGGAATAGATTTTAATCATCAGTGCAAACATTTGCCTTTATCAAAATGTCAAAGGTTTCAAAGGCTAGTTAGCCTAAAAAATGCAGTGTATTTCAAGATGGGTTGATCAGAACAGTAGACAGAATATTAATGGCAAAGTTAGAAAAAAAACAAGTTTATTTGTATGCCTGCTCTGTTCAAGTACTTTCCCCCACTCCTCCAAAAATGTGCAGCTGGATTGGTGATATAAAGCATACATTCTCCCCATTCCCCAAATATCTAAAACTTTAAATGCAAGTCATACTAAAGAGTGCTAAGAGAGGTTCAGGTTGATTGCCAAATACTTGGTGTTGGAAGAGTTGTCAGAAAGGGAGAGAATTCACTGTCTTCCAAGCTGGTCAGAGGATTACATCCTGTGTTCAGCAAGATGACTTCTGTTAAACTTGGCTTTGTATATGTTTGTCTGTAACAGGCACTCGGGGTCAGACTACTCTGGGTCTATCCACTTGCAGTTACAGCATCCTTACCTTGGGCAAATGACTTCGTGTGGTAAATGGGGAACAGAGGACACCTCTATAGACTCAACCTTATTAAAACTCAGGGGAGGAGTTTGCAAATTATGAGGTAACAGGTCCAATTGAGGGGGGTGAGTGTCTATGTGTTTAGAGGGAGCAGAGCATATTAATGCTTCATGATGCCTTTGGGCAAGGCGCCCCTCCCCAGCCTGACACAGCCCCCAGCACTGCGTTCTGTGTTAATCCACGCATTGCACCTATTTACAGTAACCGTCTTGCCTTTCAAGGTAGCTGGGTTTGCCATGGATGTATTACACATCGTCATCTTTGAATTCTGTGTCTAAATGCAAGGATTCATCAGAATGATTTATCTGCATTCTCTGAGTACAACCTGACTTTCTGGATCCAGCTCGTATGAGTGCAACCAGCTTTCTGGAAAAAATTAAGTTAAGCGTTCTTTCATATACTGTCAGGTAATATGCATTACACATATTAATTCATGCGACACTCCTAGCAACCCAGTGAAGTAGGTCCTATTATTTATTATCCCTACCGTACATGTAAGAAAACAGAAAAGTGAGCCTCAGAGAGATGGAGTAACTTGTTTTGAGCTAAGAAGCCACACAATCAGCATTCCCACTTAGCTCTCGCCTTTGCTTTCTCCCCTTAATAATAATGGACCTCATGATGACCTCACGACTCCTGCTTGGCTGCCTTGTAGCACACTGGCCCCAATAAAGAATTACCCACAGTATCACAGCAAATGAGGGACAACTACAGAGCAAGAATTCCAAAACAGGAGGGCCAGGTACTAGTCCCAGTCTTTTGAGATTGGAACCTGCAGACCGTGTAACCAGGTGTGTGAATTTAAGAAGATAGAGGTAGATGCCCAAGGCATAGACAAAAGACTAAAATCCAGATAAAGTCAGGGCTAGGTCATGCATCTAGAAACCAAAGCAGATTCTGATTCTAAGAAACTTGTCCGGGCAGAAGCTTCTGTATGATCTATACCAGGGACTTTCAACCAGTGCACCACAAGAATTTTTAAAATGTGCAATACCTGACTATTTAATCGGGACACTGACCTCTTTTCCCTTAGATTGTGGAATAAAAAAATGACAACAACCAACCCAACAATAGCTGTCCAGTGTGAGTGAATCAAAATTATACCTATTTTTTGTCAGATCAAAAAAATAACGTTTTTGGTGTGCCACAGAATTTTAGTAATCAGTTTTTATGTGCCATGAGATGGAAAAGATTGAAAATCACTGATCTATAGATGTCAGCAGGACCTCAATTGGTTTTGTCTAGACCAGGTTTCTCACGCTCCGTACTGCTGACATTTTGGGCTGGAAAATTCTTTATTATACAAGGCTGTCCAATGCCCTGTAAGATTACTGGCCTTTGCTCAGTAGATGTGAGTAGCAGCCCACATGCTCACCAGTCATGACAGTCAGAGAACATCACCCAGTGCCTCCCTCGAACTCCACTGAATGGATGAAGGAAAATGCAAGAGGACCCATTTAATCGTTCAGTGGTCCTTGCTGAGCACTACTCAGTGTTCGTGTCTTGTGACAACAGGTCCTTTCCATGAAGAAGCTCATTAATCAGAACTCTGGGATTGCAGCGCTGGTCTGGGGACTTCAGCAATACTGCCCTGTTGCGGGCATGTGCTCAGGTTTGTGCCTGTACCTGGGGCAAGTCACTCACTCTTTTTGAGCAACCATGTCCCTCCCTGCAAACCAGAGGTAATAACAATACCTAAAACCTGGGCTTTGCTGTGAGGATTAAACGGGATGAAAAACTAAGAGGCTGGGTCAAGTGCTGGACACAGTAAGTGCTCAAGGGGACCTTCTAGGTGGCAGCTAGCCTATCCAGGGGGACCCAGAGGTATTTTCTGGTGCCCTGAGCCCGCAGTTGCTATATCGATTTCTATGGCTTTACTTTCAGGACAAGTGTCCAGTAAGGGGCCAGTGCAGTGGTTGTGCACCTGTGATTTTAGGGTAACTTCCACAGACTCTGGTACACCCTGTGGAGTCAGTGCCAAAGGTGGGCTGGCTCTGTTTCCAAGCAATTTTCTGATTAATGCATCTCTTCAAGAGGCACTTGGAAAGCCCAGCTGGGTGTATTCCAGCGGAGAGGGATTTTCTGAATTAAATCTCCTCTCTGAGCAAGATGAGAATGTGTAGAGGTCAGGGGGGAACCTCAGTGTCAAGTTACAAGGAGTTGGTTACTTAGTCTGAGTGATATCCCTTGGGCTAGCTGATATAGCAAGAACATCAAAGAAGGGCCACAGGCAAGCTGCACCATGCTCTCTCCTTTCCCTGGACAGGGGAGAAACCCGAGTATCACACAGTAAAGAACTAGATAGCTAGCAAAGACGTGCCCTCCCATTTTCAGCTCTGTGAGGAATTTCCTGTGGGAACCTGGGTGCTCACTCACCCTTTCTGGACATCCATTATCTGGCAATTACATGAGAATTCTTTGAGACCTTCCAGATTGTTAAATGCGAAAATTGCTGAGTCAGAAAATCTGGAATGTGTAACTTTGCCAAATTCAGAAACTGCTGCTGGGCTCAGCGCCCCAGCACCCAGCCCAGTACCGGCCCTGCGTCAGCACGCAGGAAAACCCGTGCCTGGACGGAGATGAACTGCTGAGTAGTAACGTGTACTTCGCAGAGTGGTGCACCTGGCTGTAAGAACTGGTTTTGGTCAAGGTTACGAATTCCCCAGGACTTAAGTTTCCAAGATGCATACCTCCAGGCAGTGCAAATGCTTCTGGTTCTGCCTCCAGCTGCTTCTTTCCCGGCAAGTCGGGAGTGGCTGGACACGGGGGCCAGTCTCCCTCCAACTCATGTTTCTCAGTCTGCGCTTTTTAAATAATCTGACATGGGGGCTTCCCAGGGTTCCAGAGCAAGGCGTGGGCTGGGGATAACCTGGGGCAGGGAGACATTTTCATCATTTTCTGAGTTGTGACCACCTACTATAGATTGGGGACGGGACAGCATTGTAGTTAACAGTTGTCCAGGGACTGGAGCCAGCACCTAGCAGGGCATCCGGAAGAAAGGAAGGGACCTTTATCAAGGGGAAAAGGAAGGTGACTTGTGGCGCATTGCTCAGGTTCGGCCCCCGCAGGAGGCCCTCGTGTGCACGTGTTTGCCATCCCGGTGCCTCCATCCTGGAATTGGAAGGTTTGGGGGAACGTGAACCTCCCACCCATCCTAGGCATCACCATTCACCGAGGTTCCGCCCATGAAGACATTCAAATGAAGTTTGACATAAACACAGTGTTGGCAGACCATCAGCAGCAAATGGACTCGCAGAACAAAAACAAAGGTCAGGATGGTTTTACTCTCGGCCAACCAGGTAAAAGGTGTATTTTTCAAAAATCCAAAGGAGAAGTAGCTATGCTAGGCAAGGACAGCCTTTCCCCCATGAGTTTGGGCACTGGATGTTCTGTCAGGAGGTGATGGTGGTAACGATAATGGTTGGCGTTATTCTGATTTATGAACTTCAACATGTACATGTATAAAGGGGATAATGGCAGCAATAACACTAATAACTACTGTCATTGACCATGTTAACTTGCCTTTATTATGTGTCCCTGGGTCTTCACACTCAGAGAGAGCCAGGTGCGAATAGCCTCCCTCTTCAGGAAAGGAGACAGCATTTTAGCAAGGCGCAGTCATTTGCCTCAGGCAGTGATTTTTAACCTTTTCCTCTCATGGCACATGAAAACTAATTAGTGAAATTCTGCAGCACACCAAAAAATATATTTTTTACCAATCTGACAAAAATATGGCATACTTTTTATTCATTCACACCAGACGGCTATTGTTGTGTTGGCTGTTGTCATTTTTTTATTTGACAGTCTACGGGAAAACAGGTCATTGCCCCTGACTAAACAGTCAGGTATTGCACGTTTTAAAAATTCTTGTGGCACATGGGTTGAAAACCACTGGCCTGAGGTCGCACAGCGGGTAAGGGGGTGGGGAGTTCTAAGTGGTCTTCTAACTGGGGACCTGTTCAAATGCCAGCTCTGCCGACTATGTACGTTTTATTTCCTTTTATCGTATCAGCTATTTGTGAAATAAAGAGGTTAGTCCAGATAGTTCTTCAAGTCTCTTGCTTTAATATACCATTATTCCAGGTAGTAAATTTTTTTATTTAAGTCTGTATTGCATGAAATGGAGTAATAATATAATAAGTCCTCTGTGTGTTTTAATTTAATGCCATGGGGCAGTGGATTATGCCTTCCTATGTCCAAACTTTACCAAAAAGTCACTTTCATTGCGACCGTGGAAAGAAAGAGAAGCATCCCGAGAGCAGCGGATTAACGTGGAGTTGGGAGCCTCAGGTTTCTTGTCCCAGCGGGGCCACAGCAGCCAAGGCTGTGACCCAGACGCCAAGACACTCTGAGGTCTTATTTTCTCATCTAGTGAAGGGGAATCATACACACCCAGTTGGTTCCTCAGTTCAACACTGAGGGATGCTGAAAAAATGTTGAGGTTGTAAAATAAATGCAATGCGGAAGGAAACCGGCAGGAAACCAGGCTCCAGCTCCTGGTTCTGTAACTGATTAGCCCATGTGTCATGTGGGTGTCAGCTTCTTCATTTGAAAAACGGACGGTTTAGTCCAGATCAGCATTTCTAAAACTATTTGTCAAGGATGAATATCCTTCAAAAGTGTCTGAGAGATGCACGTTTGGAAAACATCTATAACCCCTCTGAGATAGTAGTATTAGCATATTCTGAAATGCTCTGCAGGAAAGAAACATGCTTATTTTTTTTAATTTTTTGCCAAGGTACAGTAAGTTGGCCATGACACTTTCTCTGGAATAGTTATTATTATTATTATTATTATTATTATTATTATTATGTTTTAATTAACTATCAGTTCTTTTTTAAATTTATTTTATTTTATTGATTGATATTAGAGAGGGAGGGAGGAAGGGTGGGGAGAGAGGGAGACATCACTTTGTTGTTGACCAGGGATCGAACTGGCAACCTTGGCATATTGAGACTGTGCTCTAACCAGCTGAGCTATCTGGCCAGGGCCCCAGACTGTTAACATCCCATGAAATACAATTGGGAAATTCAGGATCAGATGGTGTGGTTCTCTGAGAAATTATAATCTATTTTATTTAGATTACATCTACAAATGTTATGGATAATTTTTCTTTCTTCTCTTTTTCCTCTGTCACATAAAACTAACTTTGCCTTCTTAGTTGGAGCTCCAGCAAGCATATGTTGGCTTGTGTGTTCTTATATTCCATTAGCGAGTAATTTGAACCTTTGAGCCTGCCTCTGTGGTAGATTCTATGGGCAATGGAAGAACAATATAAAATACTGTTTTTTAACTTCCATTATAGACTATGAAACTATGAAACTCTAAGAGTTAACTCTTATTAACTCTATGAAAGCTGTCCTAATGTTGAGTGATTCTCAGATTAGTTTAGTTCATTGAAAGCTGTGGCAGTAAATGCCATAGAAGGCAGAGAAAGATAGAGACAGAGAGAGAGAAGGGGAGAGGGAGGGATTATCGTGGGCTGAAGTGGTTAGAGAAAGCTTTACAGAATAAATGAAATTTTGTCTAGACCTTGAAAACTTCTGAAATATGGTGTTGGCAGATAGGAACAGAGCCAGGATTTGAAGGGCAGGAAATGGATTTGGACCTGTTACCATGGAGCCAAGCAGCTGTCCTAAGTCATTGGGCAGTGAAACAGCAGGCGGGGAATGAGTTTTAGTGGGGAGAGATCTGGGAGGCGAGATCAGTAGGAAGCCTCAGGTGCAGTCCCAGGGCAGGTGACTGCACATAGAAGGTGTTGTTCATGCAGGAAGAAATAACTGGGTTTCAAAGAGGAAAAAGTGCATTTGTGTGTTAACTCTTTTAGTTAAAAAAGCCCCCACCTTCAAAGATTTACTTTCAAGTTTTTGCATTCATTTTTGGTGCCTTTTTGCTTCAGCTGCCCACTCCCCTCCACAGAGGCAGTTACACCTGGTGCATCTGTCCAGAACATGTTCTCCACCTCAGCACTGTTGACATTGGGGATGGATGAGGCTTTCCTGTGGCATCCTTAGCCTCTGCCCACCAGATTCCAGTAGCAACCCTTCTTCCTCATTTGTGACTGCCAAAAAATAACTCCTGACCATGACATGTGTCCCTTTGGGGAACAGAATCGCCCTGGTTCTCAGCTGCAGTGCTGAGAACCACTGTACCACAGAGGTTTCATAAAGAGGAATCACTGTACTGAAAGATGGCGGCAGTGGGGATAGGACTTCTGCATAAACACAAGCCTGGGCAGACTGAACACTGGCTTCCAGGACTCTGGCCTGTGTAAAGGGAAGAAGACTCAGATCTCTGACAGTCGTGGTGCTTTTGGTTGCAAATATCAAATGTGCAGACTTGAACTGGCTCGGACAAGGGGAGACCTGTTTGGTCACTTGATAACATGATCTTGAGGCAAGTCACACTCCAAGTGTGGTCAGTTCGGTCGCTCTCAGGGTCCGCCTGGACTCTGTTCTTTCCAGGCTTTGCGCCTGTCTGCTGTAGCACTGGGCTGGTTCCCTCTGGTTACAGGGTAGCTACCAGCAGCAACTGTGTCTCATCGCTTTCTCGCTTTTGTCCAGGGGCAGGGAGGTAGCCTGACAGACTACAGGCTGACAATGCTTCTTTCCCAGGAACCGCTAAAAACCCTCCCTTCACGTATTACTGGCTCCAGTGGACCCTGCACCCCAGTCTGTGCCTCTCTCACTGACCACACATGGATAAGGTCAGCTTTGCAGAGTGGAGGTTGAGCTCTTGACCACAATATCCCCTCAAAATCTTTGAAAGGGAAAGAGATAGTCAGACAAGTATGGAACATGGAATATGGTAGTGCCTTATACATTTTGAGCTAATCATCATTCAAACAGATTTACCGCTGGAGTCAGTGAAAATGCCAAATTGACTATAAGTTGGTTTATGAAAACACCCAAAGGAAGAATTTACCAAGCAAGCAAAAGAGAAAAAAGCATCGAGGGCCAAAGACCAAAATCCTGGGTGAAAGTGGATGTTGGTAATTCAGCCAATGATTTGAGAACTTCGGTCTGGGTTGTAAACAGAGTTGAGATGCGGCCACCTGCTGGGTTTGTGATTTTGGCCAAGTGGCTCTTCCTCTGCTGTGTTTTCTTTATAAGATTTGGCGAATAAGACCTTCCTCTTCGGGGTGGTGGGAAGATTGAGTGAGACAGTGCGCACAGGGCGCTGAACTGAGTGATGGGTGTCGGCAAACCTAAGTGAAGTCACTGGGAGGTTGGGCGAGGTGACCGTGACTGGGAAGAGTGAAAAAAGTGGGCAAAGGGGCGTGAAGAGAGGCCGGCGGAAGAGCAGGGCAATGCCTGCGACCTTGCAGGGGGCGAGGGCTGCTCCAGGCCTCCTGAGGAAACTCTCAGTTATGGTCCGAAATACCCCATCTCTAGGTGAGCATCCCAGCGCTTCACAGTTGAGTTCAGCCCAGGGCAGTTTAAGGTCCTATCCGGGTACAAAATTTGTCAGCTCAAACAGGAAGTTGTCTAGACCCTCCCTCCCCTCACAATACCTCATTCCCTTCTCTATGTCAAAAGACAAAATTATTTAAACCTCAAAAAAAGTCAGCCTACATCTGAGAAATGTATTCATTGTTTTAGGGAATCTTTAATATTCCACGAGCAGTTAAATGTGATATTATCTTGCCTGAGGTACAACATCATCTTTGATTACAGATTGGTTCTACAGGAAAACATCTGTTCCATGGCGTTGTGTTTCTTCCCCCCAATAAAACAGAATGTAGAATACATCCATCATCATAGCAAGAGACACTCAGCTGTCAGCCTAGATGTGAACATGGTGGTATTTTGAAGCCCTGGATTTTATAAACCTACTAACAGAATTCTGTTGTTTAACGGACTTGGCTACAAATAAATATTCATCTATTGCATCACAGATTGTTAAAGGCGTGCACTTGGCTTGGGGCCTACGCAGATTCTCGTAGCTGAGGTAGAGGACAGAGACCTAGGAAGACTTAGCCGTTCCCAGGCATGTGTTCTGCTCGAGCGAATGAGGTGGAAATGATATGCCAGATAGACACGTGTTGTTTTGTCTGCCCCACGTAGCCACCTCAGTGCGCCGTGCCGTGCTCACGGTGCCTGCTGTTAATGGGGCCTTCGGTTCTCCTTGGCTTAGGTGATCTTTCAGTACTTTGTTCAATCTGGAATATTGGTTAAAGGCCTCTCAAACTCTTGGCTTTCTGTGCCATTGCCTAAACTCAGAGCTAACAGGTAGTTGAACTGAAATCCTGATGTCTGATTCTAAGTATGGTGGTCAAACCCTTTCTGCTAAATAACTCTAGTTCGGAGATGGCCAAGAAGCAATCACTGCCAGCCAGAAGCTTACTGTCCTGTAGGCAAGTGAAAACTGAGCGCAGGTAACCGTCATTGTTGTTGTTCTTGTCATTGTTGTCATCATCATCATCGTCATCATCATCATCATCATCAAAGCAACAACTAAGAGTATTGAGACCTTACTACAAGGCAAGCACTCTTCCGAATGTTTTACTTATATTAACTCTTTCCATCTTCACAATGACCCCTGTGAGTTTCTACCATTATTAAACCAAGTTCACAGAGGGGGAAACTAAGGTACAGAGAATATAAGTGAAAGCAGACACACAGTTAGGAAGAGGTGAATCTACAATTTAAAACCACTGTGCTTGCTCTCATAACTATACTACAATTTACAAGGATCCTATGAGAAGTACAGATACATTGCATTTCTTACCTGAGTAGATGGTGAAGGTCCAGGGGGAGGAAGTGGGATTTGATCCAGTCCTTAAGGAACAGGAAGAATTTGGTCGTGCAGAGCTGGGGAAATTGGCATTCCGGGATAAGCACAAAGGGAAGAGATGCCAGTGCCTTCACGAGGTGATTGTTTCATACTCTAGTTGGTTTGGTGGTAAGCTACAGGATGGCTCTGCTCGCCCTCCCATCCTCCACCTCACTGCCGACCCTGATGCCTGTGCCTGCCCGTGGGACACGCTGGTCCACAGGTACATCACCGAGCACTTCCGCCCCTGGAGTGGGTGAAGGGAGGCTTGTGACTCAGTTTCATTCATTCACTTGTGCAGACGAGTGGCTTCAATGTGGAGGAGTTGTTAGAAATCAAACGTCATCATTAGATTCCCTCTTCCTGAGCTCCCTCTTCCAACCCATGGTGCCTGGGCATTGAAGCTCACACCAAGACCTGTTGGGGTCCTTGTCCTCTGCGGACAGAAGAAGGCCCTCCCTTAGCCAACAGAAATGGAAGAGCTGGGCACAGAACTCTGTAAGGGGGGCATTGAAAGGTTTGGGAATTAGCAGGCTGCATGAAGATCTCAGTTGGCCTTTCCCTGTTTTCCTGCACTGATAGGTCCTTTTCTTTTAAGGAAATCATTGTGCAATAAGGAGAGGCAATTTTCAAGAGAGCTGTCTCACGTGGTACACATGTGAAGTGACCATCTCGCCTCTACAGTATTCCTGCTTGGACTCAGCCGTTACTGTGTTCCCCATACCTAAACATGATCCTGCCCCCAGGGCTTTTCTGACCTTGACCCCATACTCATCAGTCCCTAACCCTCACCTCTCCAGTAACACAGCATCCCCCACATCAGGATCTCTGTGCTTTCCATGCTGCCTGGGAAGTTTTTAGTTGTCTCATCCCCTCCTTCCATTGGAGTTTCCTTCTGATGAAAATTTCTCCATTTCCAACACTTTACCCTGTATTTTTCTTCTTAGCACTTCCCACTACTAGATATATTAATTATTCATTTTCCTTCTGTTGGTCTCACCACAATCCTTTCCTATACGTACACACACACGCAGGTGGACACACATGCACACACCCTAGATCTCTGACCTTCTAGACTGCTGCCCTCGCGATGGCACAGTCGAGCCTTCCCATTCTTGCTCTGCTCTCAGATGGGTATGTCCATGGTGAAGAGTGCGGGGACTTTCCCTTTTGGTGTCCTGTGTCCTTAGTGCCTAGAACAAGCGCCAGACAGCTGTTAGACATTGAATGAGTGGAAGTATGAAGTGAAAAGGGAGAGATGGAGGAAGGAAAGGAAGGAAGAGAGAGGGAAAAACAAAGAATTGATCCATGATTTTCGGTTTTCATGTTTGCCAGTTCAGTCCTGTCTCAGTGATCCCGTCCCGAGAGATAGCTCCCTGGCCCAGTGACCTAGCCGTCCACACTTGCCCGTGGCCCATGCCAGCCTGGACAGCAGGGGCCACACTTCCTCACTTTCCCATCCCGTACCCTCTCCCATTCTGCATTTCTCCGTGGTGTCTACAAATTTTCCCCGTTCTTCACAGGTGTGACGAAAATGTCAGCTTGCCATAAAGCCTTTCCTGACTAATAGGAGTGAATGGGGTTCTTTATTTTTCCCTTCAGTTGAACTGACCATTCCCACTGGAACATCTGATTTGGCCTGTTTATTCTGAGGGGTGGCATCGATGATGCCCTGCCCTGGCCTTTGTTCACAGCATGGACGTCTATAAGCAGGTCTTGCCCTCTATGGATTTGCCACACAAACATTGAGAGTAAACTAGAACTCATGCCACAGACACATGAGCGAGTGTTTGTCTCCAGCACTCCACTCCCCTCTCCATTTTTCCCTGACGACATCAGGGTGGGAGCCTGTAGAACATATGTGTGAATGTGTTCCCTTTGGTTACCACCTCTGGTGGCTTGGCTCTGGCTGCCTGGAGGGCTGTGCTGAGAGCAACTGCAAAACTAAAGCCAAGCCCAGCAGAGGAAGGGGGCAGCTGTCAGTCAGCAGTGCCTGCCCTAGACACCAGCACGGGGACCTGGCGGTGCCACAGTTTCATGTTTGCCATCTCGACCCAGGGAGGACCTAACACTCTGTATTTGTGTGTCTGATTAACTCAAGGGAAGTTGTGCTTCCATTGATCATTCAGCTTTTATCAGAACCAAGTTCAAATGGAAGACTTTTCTTTATCCACTATATGTATGGTTCAAGTACAAATGGATTTGGAGGCCCTGTGAATGGGGAAAAAAGCTCCCAACCTACTTAAAAATAAGGATTGGCTCATTAGAAAATAAGAATTTTCTCCTGCAGTCAGTCTGGAGTGTTTCCATCTCCTATCCCTCTCAGATATAGCAATAATATTACTGATGCTAATAACAGCGACACTGCTGTGGGGCATTTTAGGGTAGAGCACAGCTGCCCTCTGTCATCAGCCTGAGATACTCATAGATTTGTTTTCAGAATCCCCTTTCACCTACTAATTTCACCTAACCCTTACCAAACCTAATTTCTTACTTAGTTCATCCTACCTTAAAGGATACCAAGCTATATGAATTTATTTCTTCTTTTAGGGGTCCTAAAATCACTTGCTAATGCACTTTGAACAAGGACCCCTTATTTTATCCATTTGAGGACCAGCCCATGATCACCTCATTCATACTTTTATAACCCTGCTTTTTGTACCAATATAATTAACATAACATGATATTTTCCATTTGAAAGGCCACATGTCTGTGTTTTTAGTATATACACTGGATTGTTAACTATCAGTACTATCTAATTCCAGAACATTTTGAACACCCCAAAAAGAATCCCATACCCTTGAGCACTAGCTCTGCTCTCTCCTCTCCCGTCCTGTGGCCACTGCTGGTCTGCTTTCTGTCTTTACAGATGTGCCTGATCTGGACATTTCATGTAAATGGGATCATACAATATGCAGCTTTCTGTGTCTGGCTTCTTACACTTAGCATGATGTTTTCAAGATCCATTCATGTTGTAGCGCATGTCAGCACCTCCTTTTCATGGCTGAATTGAATATTCCACTGTTTGAATTGGTCTCATTTCATCTGTATACTCACAGTTGATGGACGTGGGACTTGTTTCCACTTTTTGGTTATGAATAATATTCTGAATATTCATGTATAAGTTTTTGTGTGAACATATGTTTTCAATTGTTCATGCCTAGGAGTGGAACTCTTGGGTCATTTTTATATTTGACTTATTAAGGGACCACCTGACAAACTGTTTTTGACCATTCCACCAGCAGTGTGTGAGGTTTCCAGTGTCTCCTCGTCCTCACTGCCACTTACTGTTTCCTGGGTTTTGTTTTCAGTCCAGCCCCCCCGAGGTGTAAGAAGTATCTCATTGAAGTTTTTATGTGCGTTTCCCTAATGACTAATGATGTTGTGCATCGTTTCACACACTTAGTAGACATTTGCCTACCTTGTTTGGAGAAATGTGTATTCAAATCCTTTGTCCCCATTTTAATTGGATTACTTATCGTTTCATTGTTCAGTTGTAAAAGTTTTATACATATTCTGAATATAGACCCTTTTAAGATGTGACTTGCAAAGATTTACTCTCATTCTGTGACTTGTCTTTTCACTTTCTTGACCATGTTCTATAGCACAAAAAAAAAGTTTTTTTTATTTTTGATGAGCCCAATGTATCTGTTTTTTTTTCTTGCTTTTTTTTCGGGGGGGTGCCATATCTAAGAAGCTTAATCCTATATCATTCATATTTACACCTATATTTTTTGTTACAGTTTACAGTTTTAACTCTTACATTTAGGTCTTTAATCCATTTTATGTTCATTTTTCTACATGGAATGAGGCAGGGATTGGCATATCCTTTCATTTGCATGTGGATATCCAGTTGTCCAGGCACCGTGTGTTTGGGGCACCTGCGCTGAAAGTCAGCCATGAATGTCTGGGTTTGTTTCTGGGCTCCTTGGTTTCTATGTCTGTTCTTATCCCAGCATCATACTTGGTTACTTGAATACACATTTGAAATCAGGAAGTAAGAGGCCTCCAAATTTGTTGTTCTTTTTTAAAATTGTTTTGGCTAGTTGGGATCCTTTGCTTTTCCATGCACATTTTCAGATCAACATGTCTATTTTTTTTTTTTCTTTAAAGCAGTAAAAATTCCAATAGGGATTACATTGGATCTGTAAATCAATTTGGTAAGTGCTCTCATGTTATTGGTACCACATCTTCCAATCCACAAACATGAGATGTTTTCCCATTTATTTAGACTTTAAGTTTGTACAGCAGTGTTTGTAGCTTTCATTGATATATCTTGCACTTCTTTGGTTAAATTTATTCCTAAGGTTTTTTTTTAATTTCTATTATCATTGGAATTGTTTTCCATAATTTCATAAATTTTAGCTATTTGTGCTTTTGAAGATCCTTCTTTTTTTTTTTTTGCCTGAAAATGACTATTTCTGAAGCCAATCATCACATCTCACATGTTTGCTTAATTGTCCAGACAGAGAATTGACCATCCAATATCTAAAACACTTTCTAATATAAATGACGAGGGGTAAATGCCAGGAACAAGCCCAGAGTCAGGCTCCATAAACTCAGTTGTCTCCCTCCAAATAAACTAATCCCTGTCAAGCTTACTCTGCTCCCTAATAGAGCAGAGAACACCTTAAGAAGATTACATTACTTATGGTTATTTGTCACCTGAAAGCTTCCATATCATTGTTGCCACTGCCTCTCCTTTCCTGTGATCTTCCCAACATGTGATGTGGGGCTACCTTTTCTTGCTACTCATTTACCTCCGTGGCCCAGAATTTCCCTTCCTTCACCGCGTCCCTGTTTAGTATAGATACCCGGTGCTAATCTATGCGCACCAGGGGAGTTATCCACGGTCAGCAGTGGCTTGTAATGGCTTCCAGCTGATGCTAAGGTCTTCGTGGGTCATAACTTTAGTTACTTTTTACATCCCTATGTCTCTGTTTTGTTGCGTTGTGTGCTAAAGAAATAAATATTTGTGAAATAAACAAGGCAAGAATAATAATGTGGAGTCAAATTATGTATATTTTATTCTTGGCTTGACTGAGAAATATGTTAGACTTCTAAAAAAATTTTGTTGTTGATGGACAGCTATATTAATCACAACATAATGTGAGGGTTTTTTTAGACTTAGAGGAAATATCTGCTTTTCTAGGCTGTGGTTACCGATTATACACCAGCAGGTCATATTTACAAATATCGAGTCATATGATTTACTACAGAATAATGGCTGCAGTTTAGATACCTAATGCCACAGGGTCTAGAATTAGGAGGATATTGGGAGTGGTGATGTGGTCTGAGTGTGTCTACTTTTAATCATCAGGGCTTTCCCAGTTTTAATGATTTTTCTGGCTGTGAAAGATGAGAACCTTTGATTTCTCTCTCTCTTTTCTTCACTAGCGGGTACTCTTTATTTGAGAAAATCAACCAGGCTCTTAGTTTCCCATTTGCAGAATATTTCTATCTTTTAAATATTTTCCCAGGAAGCCATCAGTTGGTTGATCATTTTCAGCCTGCAACCGGCATAGTTACATCTGCAGTTGGGGAGGATGTTGAAGACTCCATAGCAACACCATCTGTTGTTCACAGAATGTTTTCTCTCAGAGAAAGTTGGGCGGTGTTAGTCATAATTAAGCAGGTTGCACGCTGGGATCTGAAGCTGATTGATGTAGCAGGATTTCTGCACCAATAAGAACTGCTGGCCATGTGGGTATTCATGAATTCAAGGGAAGTACAAACTAACAGAGCTACTGAGGGTTCCGGTTTTTCAGATCAGAACAGAAGTCAGCCAACCACAGACCACAGGCAATGCCCTGTTTTATAAATAAAGTTGCGCTGGCACACATCCATGCCCATTCATTTATGTGTTATCTGTGACCACTTTCAGGGTATAACAGGATCAAATAAATAGTTGAGCTAGAGACTGTATGGCTGGCAGAGCCTAGACTGTGCACTGTGTGACTGTTTACAGCAAAGTTTTCCTAGAAGATTATCAAAACATTTGTATTGTCGGTGGATCTGTATGACCTTCAGGTGAGGCTCAATTAATTTAGTATTTGAAACTGAAAACGGCAGAGTGTCACCACCTCCATGACACTTCCCCTGTGCTTTCCTGACATCAGGCTAGATACGACGCCTTTCCCTGTCCTCCTCCAGTATTGGGAGTCGATTTCAACTACTGCATGTATTGTATTAATTTATTGCAAATAAATAGTTTCTGTGTCTACTGTTTCCCCTGGTTTAGATAGTTGTCCATCCAAAAAAGGAAACAGTACTCTTCTTGGGGAAGGACTTTGCCTTAGTTACACTCTTAGTACTTAATATTAGTGCCTGGGGCAAGGATGCACTCACAGACTTTTGAGGCAGTGAATACATAGGCTGAGTGAATTATGAATAGGGAAAAAAGAGGACAGGTGGCTCTCTGTTCAAGGCTGTTTGAGATAGTGGGTAAGTGTGCGGTGTCTGGACTCTAATTTCTCGACATGAAACTCCATTTCCACCACGTAAGAGCTCCAAGTCTTTGGTTCAGTTCCTTACTCTCTCCCACTTCAGCCTCCTCCCTGTAAGGTGGAGAGAGTAATATTCTCTCCCTCCCACATCCTTGTGGGGGCCAAAATTATTCACGTGAAGTGTTAGCACCACACCTGACACATACTGAGCATTCAACCCGTGGTGTCCATGACTGGTGACTCTCACTGTTACTTTAATCCCAGGTCATCTCCCCATCTTGTCATTGCAAGTTTGGTCACACTTCTGAGTTACTACTTACAAGTGCGCATGAGGATATCCAACATACAAACAACCAGTGTTTCGACTCTCACTCTTCGTCAGACATGGCACCAATCAGTGGGGATAGAAAGAGGGACCAGATGTCATTATGATCCTTTAGTACTTACTTCACTGTCGAGCCTAAGTGTGCCACCGAGGCGAGGATGCGTACAGCCCACGCACAAGGTGGGGTCAGAGATCAATAAGCACTGAGGATGCTGAGAGAACAGACCCCTAGGTGAATGAAATGATGCTGTATCTAAGGGCTTCCAGATGTGAGCCAAGGAATCTAGTTTTATAAGCAGAAAAGACGCCTGGAGACACTGTTTCTGTTTGCACTTGCAGTTGGCTCTTTAAAAACAAAAACAAAGAAAATCCAAAAACAAAACAAAACGAAACCTCTTGGGTGTTCTGGCCTGAGCAAAAGTTCCACAGTCATTGGTCTTCAGCCGGGTAGAGGAGTGACGGTTCTGGAGAAGGCAAAGGTGGGCATTCGATGGATGGGTTACCAGTGCCATTTCTTAGATGGAGAATGGGGCTAAGAACTTCTGTTCTGGAATCTGACAGACATGGTTTTAATCCAGCTCTACTGTCCACCAGCTGGATGACCACGGGCAGCCCCTGCCCACCTCAGTTTCTCTCTCTGCAAAATGCAAGTGGTTGTATCGTCAGCTTCCTCAGATGGTTATGGGATTAAGTGAGGTAACATGAAGTGTTTAATAGTGCCTGGTGTGCAGGAAGAATTCAGTACGCATTAGCTTTGAAGTGGGGGTAGAAGTCACGTGTGGAGGAGAGCAGAGGCCATCTGTCTACATTTGTTCAGTCACCCAGAGTGGGAGTGTGGAAGGTGGGCCTGTTTCTAGTGCAAGGAAGATGAGGGTTGATCTTGGTTTGAGCCATTGTTGTATTTTCAAAAATGCTGCGGAATCCGTCAAACCAGAAGGTTTTCCATTGTGCACTCTGAGCTGGGACCCACCCCAACCCCCACCTGCCCCCCTCCCCCTCCCCTGCCCCTCCCCCTTCCTGGGGTCATCCTCTGCATGGCTGCTTTAGGCTGAGCAGTGAGAATAGTATGGGTGGGTCAGGCAGCGATGGCTCGTTGGTACTACTTTGTTAATCTTGCAAAGTAGAACTTGGGTTTAGTACATGTTCGATCATTAAAAACAAAAAATATGTGCTGTCTACATAGATACTGAAGCTACTTCTGCACCAAAAAAAAAAAAAAAAAATTCTACGACAGCCCAGAGGTTTCCACAAAAGGCAAAAGAGAACAATCATTAAAACTACAGACTCAAGAATAAGTTTCAAATCTGCCACTTTCTAGCTGTGAAACCCGGAGCAAGTTAGCTAACTTCCCCTCAGTGTCCTCATCTGTGAGGTGGGAATAACGATGCCTGTCTCAGGGGAGCACTGTGGGAATGACAGGGTTTTGCATAGTTGTCAGTAACAGTGGTCTGTCACAAGACACTAAGCTCCTGAGCCCCCGTAGGACACACACCCGTACTCTCCGATCCACCATCTGTCAGAGACCTGTGCCTGTCTCAGGGGATTTACCTCCCCAAACAGAGTGTGGAGACTTGGCTCTAGATTCTGAAGGTGGTGAGAACTCCGCATTGTTCTAGAGTTGTGTCATTTTCTATCTAATGATATTTGTCAACTCTAGGGCACAAAACTTATGGATCCCTTTATATTTTCCCCTCCAATGGGAGAGTAAAAAGTCCATATCAGAAGTTTTCATAAAAAGCCTTCAGTGGTGATAGGGGGTCAGAGGTCAGAAATATAAGTATGCATCGTCATGGAGATGGCCGTAGGATTCTATTTTGAGCTTGTTTTATTTAAGGTTAGTTATTTCTATCAGTTTCCTTTCATCACCTTATTTTTTTTCTCAAACTACACAACAATTAAAGATTTTGGCAAGTAAATGGACCCAGCTGTAACAGTTTCCTTTTACATCTCTTAATAGAAGCAAACATATAGGAATGTAATTTTTCTTCCCTCCGTCAGAACTGTGCCCTCCCCCAGTTTCTCAGCTTCACAGTAGTAGCAAAACCTCTTCGGAAGAAAAAAAAATGCTTACTCTCAATGGAAAGTAAATAAATTTAAATGATGTTGCATCAGCCATTTCAAGAGGGAAATCAGGAGAGAAGTCCTTCAGTTTCTCAAAGTTCCGTGGATCACACCCGGAAACCGTGCCGAGCGCTGACGTGGTTTCCCTGGGGTGGCAGCGCTAATGCAGGTGTGGGCTGCACGTAGGCCACGATGAGCGAGGTTCGTGGAATCTGCAAAACTGTGATAGAAAACAAAGTTTAAAATTCAGAGACAGGAGGAATTTACAATCCATTAGTAAGTTAATACCAGAAAATTGTCGTTTTTGTTAATACTTTGTATTTTCCCCCGTCCTCTGTGTTTTAGACAAATGAAATGAACCAAAGATAATTTAAATTACAAACAGCAGGGTGTAATAAAGTGATTGTGAACATTGGCTTTGCAGTTACACAAACTCCTGACCGGTTCAAATCTGTCTTCGGGATGAACTTAGATGAGTTCGTTTACATCTTTGATCTTTAGTTTTCTCATCTGAAAAAAATATGAGGGATAATAGTGTTTATAATTAATGAGGCTGTTATTAGGTTGAAATGGTCCAATGCGTATAAAGCTCTTACTCTGGCACATAGTATATACTCAGTAATAATTGCTGCTGTTGCAATTATTTATTAGCCATTGAGTTTCAGTAATAACCTCATTAATTAGAATTTACTCCAGGGGAGAGAGAAACACACAGAGAAGGCCAATCTTAATGAAGGGGAAGACTAAATTAAAGAAAATGTGGAGAGTTGTTCCACTCTGTAACTCCCACCTGCATGCAGAATGCGAAGTCCTTCTGTGGGCAAGATGAGGCTCTTCCACATTCTGGTTCTTTGTAGGAGTTGTCGGCCAGCTCTTGCCCTCGTCTTCCCCTCCGCAGAGTAAGAAGTCACAGTAAATAGCCGCTGAGGACCCTTCCGAGCTAGGCTTCCGGAGATTCTCCCAGGACTATTGCAGGCCATTTTTTTTGCAGCCATTGTAGAAACATATATCCCTGTCTTAATACATATTAAAAATAAAGAATGGTTCTTCATTTGAAAGGAACTAACCATCACAGTAGAAAGAGAGTAGCTGGCATTTATGCAGCCTCGTGTTAGTCCAATACACAAAACAGAGAAACTCTTAGGAAGGTTTTTCTGACTCTTCAGGCTTGAATAACTTAATTTTGATGAGCAAGAAGCATAGATCAGAGCTCTTCCGATTAGGTAGGGGTCAGAATCATCTGCTTCTCTGAAGGTAGAAATCATCAACCTACTGGTACTGAGTGGACTTAAGTAATTTTCCAGTGTCGGAGCAGGTTCTTCATGTCATTCCTTCCATCCAGGATGCACTCTGCAAGTGGACCAATTTGTACATACAACATACTTTTTTCTTTTCTTTTCAACAGTGGTGGAAGGTTTCTTTCTTTTTTTTTAAGATTTTATTTATTTATTTTTAGAAAGAGGGGAAGGGAGGGGGAGAAAGAGAGAAAGAGAAATCAATGTGTGCTTGCCTCTCACATGTCCCCCTGCTGGGGACCTGGCCTGCAACCCAGGCACGAGCCCTGATCGGGAACCAAAGCAGTGACCCTTTGCTTCGCAGTCCAGCACTTAATCCACTGAGCCACAGCAGCCAGAGCATAACATACTTTTTTCCATTGGTGTATTTTCATTGGTCTTTATGGAAATTTAAGGTCAAGAACTTAGGTCTAAATCCCAGCTCCCATGTCCATAATCTTGGATAAGTTACTTTAATTCCTTCATTGAATTTCAACTACTTTCTCTTTAAAATAGAGGTAGTGTTCTTCATATTAAAGTGTCAACATGAAGGTTAAATAAAAGAACTCCTGCAGAGCTCCAAGCCTGAGTATCGTGCACGGCAGGCACTCAGTGGGTAGATAGTAGGTAGATGCTCGTGCATCTCCTCTTTCATTCAACAAACATCTGCTGAGTATTTACTATGCGCCAGGCTCTGTTTTAGTGACTTGGGATATATTAGAGACCAAAGCATACCAAGATCCTCTACCTACAGAGCTTAATTTCTAGTGGGGATGGGGGAAGAAATGATAAGCACAGTAAAGTAAGTAAATGATGTACTACTGTGTGAGAAGGTAATAATGACTGTGGGGAGGAAAGACGAACATAGCACAGGACAGAGGCTATGGAGGGCCCGAGTGAGTGGGACAGGGGAGTGGGCACGGCGGTGGAATGAAGCAGGGCTTTCAGGGTGGGCCTCTCAAGAAGTTGCCATCTGAGCAGTGACGTGAGGGCGTCACCCTGAGACTGTTCATTGGAAGAGGGTTCCTCGCTGAGGTGCAGGAGGCCCTGAGGCAGGGCCACGCTCATCATGTTGAAGAACGACAGGGAGGCCAGTGTGGCTGAAGCAGTGTAATCAGAGGGACAGCAGGAAAGGATGAGGTCAGATAGGCGATAGGAACCAAACCCACCCACATAAGAGCCTCACAGGCCATTGTAAAGGTGGAGGCATTAAAAGATTCTGCGCAAAGGAAGCACATTATCTGACTTAACAGTTTCAGAAGAACCACTCAGATCACTGTTTTGGTGGTGCAGGGGGTGGCGAGGGGGCACCGAGGATGAGAGTGGGGAGACCAGACGGAGGCTGTTCAGAAATGCAGGTAAGCGGTGATGGTGGTCTGAGCCATGGGGCGTGAGAGTGATCAGACCCTGCACATTCTGGAAAGGTCTCTCTTTCCCCTCACCTTTAATTTCTTGAATTGTAATAACAATATTCACCTAATTAACTTGATAGAGTTATTAACAAGAGGGAGATGGCTATTATAGACAGTTATTAACACTTACTCTGAAATAGGCTCTGTGCAAAGGACCCATCAGCCCTGTGGGGTAGGCTTAATTATTAACACTTTTTGGCAGATGAATCTGAGGCATAGGGAGCTCCAGCTACATACCCAGGGGCTCACGTCTCCTGAGCGTGCAGCAGGGGGGCAGGGGGGCAGGGGGGCAGTCTGACTCTGAAGCCTCGCCGTGAAAATGGCCTGTGCAGAGTGAAGAGTTCTCTAAACACCGCTGTCTCCTCACTCCCTCAACTTGTCCAGACTCAACGAAAGAGAGATTGGCCACATGCAGTATCTTTTCTGTCTGGAATCATTATCAGGAAGTGAGGAAGATAAATGTGATGCTTAATGGTAGAAGAAATTTGTCCTTTAAGATGCTGGTTTGTTGGTTGGCTAGAGAATTAATTCATTGAAAAGAAAAAGTAAGGAGCAAGGGATTATATGAAAACGTCTTTCTCGTACTCTCTAAAGGTCACAGTGCATTTTTAAAACTTTAATTGTGGTGACATAGACATAAAGCATTTCTAAGTGTACAGCTCAGGAGCATCAAGAGCACTCACACTGTCCTGCAGCCACTGTCTGCTTCCAGCTCCCTTCCGTCTGCAAAGCAGAAACTCTGTCCCCACTATGCCAGCTCCCCATCCTCACTTCCCCCCAGCCCCTGGCGCCCCCTGTTCTGTTGGCTCCTGCCCTGTGAATTTGACTACTCTTAGATACCTAAGTAGAATCCATAGCATTTGTCCCTGTGTGACCAGCTTATTTCATTTACCATGATATCCTCAAGGCTCATTCCTTTTGTAGCGCATGTCAGGATTTACTTTCTTTTGAAGGTGAAATGATATTTCATTGTTTATACATACACCACATTTCATTTAGCCGTTCATCCTGTTGAATCAGAACACATTTTAAGAACCTTATAGCACATTGACTTAACTGCTTGAATTTTAGAAATGGCATCATTTTATAAACAAGCAGAGGCTTAAAAGTGAAAAGTTTCTTTCATGCTCCTAGACTATAAAACAAGAGATCGGAAGGTTCCGTGACTCAGCAGCTGGTTTGTCTGAATTAGTAAGCTAGTCTCTCACTGTACAGAAGAGAAAGTTCTGTTGATTTCTCTCCCCCAGAATCGCACATGTGGAGTGTTTGTGCATTTTTACCTCATTTGTTGTGTCTCACTTGTCCTAGGTTAATCCTTTTGTTTGCACAACCATTCACTTTTAGGGTTGCCTTTAGGTTTTGTGAAAATTTTACTTTCCACAGTAAGTAATAGACTTGTTCAAATATTAATCAAGGGAAATGCAATTTGACAGTTCTTCGAAGAACGTATAAAATTAATTGTAAGTGGAAGTCATTTCCATTTCAATAATTTAAAAAAAAACCTGCCAGCCTTGGGTCACTCTCTTTCATCTTGTATCCTACACCTGTCGCCCACCATTGTGGTCCCACACTCGCCCATTGACCAAGTGACGCAAATCAAAGCATCATTTTTGGCTGTTTTATTCAGACTTCATCTTAAAATAAAATATGTATAAACTCAGTTTTAAAAAACTAATCAATGTCTACCAAAATAAAGATATTCCAAAGTTCACAGCTGAAAGTTATTACATGGCGTGTTTTACCTGTTTTAAATGGTATGATACTTTATTTGAATAGGATCATTAAAAAAACATATCTTAAAACATACCTAGTCTCCACACTCAGTCTGGGCTGAATCTACTTGTGATCTGCAGTCTTCTAACCTTTGCTAGAACATTCTCTGCCCTGTATTACTCATACTTTAGTCACACCCCTGTTGTGATTGGGGGTATAACTATGTGCCCTCCTTACTAGTTTTACTTAATATTTTTCTCCCGTAGAACTCCTATTTTGCATTGATGTAAAAGAGAAATTTAACATGACTCTAAGTGACAACCAGAATGATACCCGTGACTAGAAGGCAGGTGTAAAAATAACCATAAATAGCAGGAAGGTAAGTGTGACGCCTACTCTGTCTTTGATAAAATGGGGATGTGGAAGTGCTACAGAAGTAGAGATCGTAGGGCCCGAAAGAGACGTTATCTTTAACATCAGCAAAGGCAGAAGAGAGGTGAAAGGCAGTGACTCTGCTGTGTCATACAAAGCTCTGTGACACCTCAAATCATCTCGCACACCACTGAGTCCCAGACTCTGAGAGAGAATGCCCGTTCCCCTCGTTTCCTCCTTAGGAGCGCTTGGCTGTTAGAAAGCTCCCCTTTCATTAAGAGGACAGCTCTGCGTAGCCATGGTTCACACACAAATTATCCCACTCCTCAGAGCTACCCAGTCAAACTGAGCCCGTGTTCCCCAGGACAGACCTTTGGATATTTGAAGACAGCTCTTCCAGCTAAGCTAGCTTTCTCCTCCTCTCCTCTTCCTCCTCCTCCTCCCCCTCCCCCTCCCCTTCCCTTTCCCTGGCTGGATTCCCTCAGCTCTTCCCATCTTTTCCTCAGATGCAATAATTCTCTTTTCCTTGGATGCAGTAATATTTACCTACTTCCTACTGTTTTACTGTTTTTACTGCCTGTATTAGAATTCTCCAAAGAAATAGAACCAATCTAGGGTGTGTGTGTGTGTGTGTGTGTGTGTAGATAGATGGATAGATAGATTGATCAACTGGCCACTAAATAGATAATTTTAAAGAATTTGGGTCAGGAGATTACAGAGGTTGGCAAATTCAAGATATGGAGCAGGGGCTGGCAAGCTGGAGGCCTCAGAAAGAGCCACTGTGCCATTCAAGTTCAAAGGTCATTTGCCACAGAATTCACTCTGGCTCAAGGAAGGCCAGCCTTTTGTTCTATTCAGGGCTTCGGCTGGCTGGATGAGGCCCACACTGTAAGTGGCGTCGTGCTTTACTTGAAATCTACCAATTTAAATATAAATCTCATCTAAAAACACCTTCTGAGTTGATACATAAAACTAACCATCACACTGCCATTGTTATAACATCATGCAGTAAGTACCATAATTAACAAAATAAGCTCAGAATAGGTAAGCAAGTTGTCCAAAATATGATTGATATACAGCTTATTGGAATATGTAGACCCCTGCCCATGAAATATTCAGTATTTTCCTGAAAATTTGAACTAATTAGCCAGGAGATGGTGATCAGTCATTAATAAGTGTTGGATGATGATGATATAGATATTACTATTAGCCATGTTAGAACAATACCTAATGTGGATTTGGAGTGTGCTATCTGCTAGGTACAGTTCTTGTTGCCTTTCTGACATTATCTAATCCTCATAATAACCTATAAAAGTAGGATCACTTCTCTTTCTATTGTGTGGATGCAAAAGCTGAGCAAGAAAGGACTTAAGTAATGTGTTCAGGTTTATGTGGACCTTCTAAGAAGTAGGGGATAGAATTCAAACTCAGGCAGTCTGATTCCAGAGTTTATATCATAACCACTGTGTGGCACGAATCCTTACTCTTCCCCCAACGAACCATTGAAAAGCATTGCAGAAACTATGGGGCGACCATAAAGTCTGAAAACGTAGGTGAGTGATTGGCACTTTTGGACATGTAAGTGACCAGTGAGCGCCCACCCTTGACTGGAGAGTGGGGTGCTCTGGGTGGTCGAGCCAGGATGGGCCACCCCTCCACACCAGAGTAGTCAGGGACTGCTTGGTCGATCACCCCGCAACCTGAATTGGATGCGTGAACACATGCAGTGGGCTCCCTGTGTGCCAGAGCTGAGCCCTTCTGACTTATAACACATGCAGATTTCTTCGGTCAAAACCAGAGACACGAGTCCTCTGAGGCAGCGCAGCACAGAGACAAGTGCAGAGCTGGGGGAAAAGATGTTCATACCCCACGTTTATTGCAGTTTTTCAGTTTATTGGACTCCGTGTTGCTCATGAGGAACAACAAATCGAACATGTCACGTAATGTCATTGAGCACGCCATGTATTGTAATGTAGTACCCTGAAGCCATCGTTACGTGTGTCACTCCCATGTAGACAGACTTTATGGCCACGTTGGTTGTTCACCCGTGTCTCCTTTAAAGTACAGGGTCTGGAGCTGAGCTCAGTATTTCGGATGTGCTCTGACCATACCTGGCAAAGTGGGACCGCCTCCCTGTTCTTCACCATTTTAGGTACTGCAGTCTCTTCAAAGACAATCAGTTAATTCAGTGAACTCATGTTGACTTCCATAGTCATTCATTTGACAACTATTTTTCTTACCTACCTGGTACAAACGCAGTTTCAGACACTGAGGACCCAGTAGTGAACAAACAATGGAGAAAGGGAAAGCTGCTCTCCTCTTTTCCCAAAGGGTAGAGAGTAAGAGGTTACTGTGTCAGCCAGGTGGACATCCGCGGGGAGGTCGTTCTAGGCACCAGGAATGGGAAGTGCAAGTGCCCCAAGGAAGGGAAGGCACCTGCTTTGTTTGAAGAACAGAAGAAAGTCAATGTTCCTGGAATAGAAATAACACAGGGTTAGGTGGGGAGAACCTGATGGGGATGTAGATTGGAGGGTTGGTAGCAGACCTGGTCATGTAGTCTTGCAGTAAGGAGTTTGAATTTGAGCCTAGTGGTGGTAAAAAAGCCAGTGGAAAAATTTTATTTTCCATGGGAGTGACATAGTCTATTCTGAATTTGAAAAGGATTACTCTGCCTATTCCCAGAATAATAGACTTTAGGAGGGCATGCGTGGGGGCAGGAAAATCAATGTGGACCACAGCAGCTATTTTTAAATGTCCAAGATAGGTTGGTTTTTAATTATCTGTTTTATTTGATTTATCATTTAATTGTACTGTGTTCAGAAAATGTGTTCTCTTTGACCCTGGTTGTTTGAAATTGCTTTGTGAACTAGCATAATGTCAATTTTTGCAAATGCTTTTGTGTACTTGAAAATAATGCAGATCCTCAATTTGCTGGGTGCAGTGTTCTACAGATCCATTAGTTCAAACTGGTTAAATATTGTTTTTCAGATTATTCACATGCTTGCTATTATTTAGCCAGCAGAGTCTATAATTTTCTAGTATATTTTTGTTAAAAATCTCACACTAGGGTTTGCCAAATTTGTCTCATGTTTCTGACTTCTTCCCCCTCACTCAGGGACATATTTTTTCTTTGCTTTTAGAAAGAGAGGGATGGAGAGAGAGAAACATCGATGTGAGAGAGAAGTGTCCATTGGCTGCCTCCCCGTACTCACCCAGACTGGGGAGCATAAGCGCCCAGACCAGGGATCACACCCACATACTAGGCATGTGCCCTGACCAGGAACCGAACATCCAACCTTTCTGTTATGGGCTGATGCTCCAACCAACTGAGCCACACCGGCCAGGGCCTGACAGCTTTTAATGTTTTAAAGCTACATTGATAGTTAGGTATCTAATTGTGATTTGTATAACTTCTTGTTAGATTTTTAATTTTATATGTAGTTTTTACTCACATTATTAGTGCTTTTTTGCCATAAATACTTTTTTCTGATATTAATATTGATACATCAGCTTTCTCAGTATTTGTGTGGAATACCTTTATGCCATATCATTATTTTCAACCTTTTCATATGGTTTTGTTTTAAATATTTCTTTTGCACACAGCACTTACCTTGATTTTTTAACATTTTATTAATATATTTTTTCTTCTGCCATCTTGGTTTGTGTTTCTTTTCTCCTTTTTCTTTACTTCTTTTTATTTTATTTTTAAATACTATTTTTTCTTTCCTTATGATGGATTATTTTTTTTCTATCCCTTCTCTCTTCTGCTCTCAGAACCACAGATTGTATTTCAGTTAGTTTGATGAGCGCTTGAATTTTTAATATGGGTACTTACTCAGTAATTATCCCTTCCACCTTAACTGTGACAGGGGCATCAATCCGCTCTACCCACTAACACACTTCCCCCGCCCAAATGCCCAGACCTCCCAGCAGGGAGTTTGGCTCTGCCGTCCCATCTCACAGAGAAATGGTGAGGTTCCCTCTGCTTTGCCTGAGCTCAGTACCCAGTCACCATGGTCTGCTTCTCAACCTTCATGCCAACAGGCCCGTGGCTGAGGTCACACTCCACTTAGTGTCTCTGCTTCTGGTTGTGAAGATGGTCATACAGTTTTTTTATATCTTGGCCAAATACACAAAACAGAATTTTCTATTTTAATCTATTTAAAACATACAATTCAGTGGCAGTAAGTATATTTACAATGTTGTGCAACTGTCAGAAGCCTGTCCTTCCGCAACTTTTTTATCACTCCAGATAGGAGTGAAAGGAGACAGGAGAATCCCTATCTCCTTAAAGCAGCCACCGCCCCGTCCCCTCTCCTCCAAGCCCCTGGCAGCCACTAATCGGCCTTACGTTTCAATGGGTTTGCCTACTCTACACGCTTTGTATAGATGGATTCATACAATATATGGCCTTTGTGTCTGGCTTTTTTCATGCAGCATAATATTTTCAGAGTTCATCCATGCTGTAGCATGTGTCAGCCCTTCCCTTTTGATGGCTGAAGAATATTTTTCTGTATGAATACACAACATTTTTCTTCACCTGTGAATCTATCAACAGGCATTTGGGTTGTTTCCACCATTTGGTTATCCGGGATAGCGCTGCCATGAACACCAGCATCCAAGTTTTTGTTTGCAATCCTGTCTTCAGTCCTTTGGGATGTGCACCTGAGAGCAGGACTCCTGGGTCTCACAGTCATTCTGGGTTGACTTTCTGAGGAACCGGCAGACTGTTCTCAGTGGTGGCTGCAACAATTTGCATCACCACCAGCAGTGTTTGAGGATTCCAGTTTCTCCACATCCTCACCAGCACTGGTTATTTTCTGATGAGGAGGAGGAGGAAGAGGAGGAGAAGGAAGAGGATTGTTATTATTGCCATTCTAATAGATAGAAAGAGTTAGCTGATTTCTGAGTCCAACTCTGACTTGCTGGTTTTCCATTTGTTGTTGTGGTTATGACTTTATGTGATGCTGTGATTTGTAATAAGGTAAATCACATATGTATTTGTTCTTCATCACAGTTTCTGGCACAGAGCTCCTAAAACCCTTAGGATTTCCTAAGTAAAGAAAGTCACAAAGGTATCCCTTGTTATGTGCACAAGGTGACTTTGGACCTCACCTAAGGATGGGAGCTCATTTCCAGGGGAACAAACGATGAGATTAGCGGGTAGAGCTTTCAGTTGTACCCTAGACCTCTCTGGGGAGGGGAGAGGGCCCGGAGTCTGAATTAGTCTTCAAGGGCCAAAGATTTAATCAGTCACGACTATGCAGTGAAGCCTCCATAAAACCCGAAAGGGCAGGGTTTGGAGACTTTCTGGGTTGGGGGGACACATGGAGGTGCTGGGTGAGTGGGGCCCCTGAGGAGGACGTGGAACCTCACCCTGTGCATCTCTTCCCTCTGGCTGTTCCTGAGTTATATGCCTTTATAATAAATTGGTGGTCTAGTAAGTAGGAGGGTTTCCTAAGTTCTGTGAGCTGCCCTGGCAAAGGAGGTGGAGGGAACCTCTGGTTCCGAGCCTCAAGGTCAGTGTACAGGTAACAGTCTGGAACTATGACAGGTGTCTGAAGTTCAGTGAGGGCTCGTGAGAACCTCCAGTCTGTAGACTGTTGGTAAGAAGCACAGGTAACAACCTGCACTTGTACCTGGTGTCTGAAGTGTGTGTGTGGCGAGGAAGGGCAGTGGGGGACAGCCTTGTAGAACCAAACACTTAACCTAAGGCCCCTGATGTTCTATGCAGTCAGTGAGTGTGAGAAATGAGTCAAATTCTCAGCCATGCCGCTGGTGCGGGAAGCTGCCTACCCCACACAGAGCACCACAGGACTCTAACGTGGCTGCAGGCTTGGAGCACGGGGTGCACCAAACCATGACCTGACCCCAGCACTGTGACTGGGGCCTCACATCCATCTGGGCCATATTTTTTAAGTGACAACTGGATTAAGCCCCTGAAGTACCTGACCACGTGATACTATTACTGTTCTACAGAATGAGGACGGAGATATCTCTGTGGGGCAGTATAGACTTACACCAATTTAATGAAAGGTTACTTCACCTGGCTTCCTCCCGTGACAGCCCCCTTTTTCAATCAAATGAACAGAATGCACACATTGCTTAGTTAAATGAAGGGAGTGGAGAACACGTACTTTTTCTACAAGAACTGAGCTTTGTTTTTGGAGGATTGATGACAACTACAACATCACTCCTCTTCCTTCCCCTTTGATCTGCCCAAGAAATTACAGATTTCAACCTGCCAAGAAGGAAATTAGGAACACACAAAAATAATTAAGAAATGTGCACATTGCCTATATTTTTCCATACTTTTAATATATAATATGTCATGTTATTTTGAATATTTTTTTATTTTAGATTCAGGATATTCATGGTTATGAACATATTGTATATGCAAGATTTTTATGGTTGTGAAAATAATGCATGCTCATTGTTTTAGCAAGAAAATTAAAAGCACACATTTCCACAAGTTCCTATGAGCTGCAAAGACTCATGGTGTGAAGGTCCTAGTGATATGTTTGCATTTTGAGCCTGGGTTTGAGGTCAGATTCTGTGTGACCTAGGGAATATTACCACTTAATTTGTCTATAAATCTGATCATCGCATGGACAGATAGTGCAGACACTGTGCCTCGAGCACGAAATATTTTGTTTAAATGCCCCCTTTTGTGAATTCACCCTTGAAGAATTCACTGCCTAGGTAGACCAGTTCTTAGGACCCCACAGAAATCAGTGTTTCATGTCCTCACTTCAAATCAACAGTTATCTACCCAGTCTCCTTTCGTCTGCAAGCCAGGTTTTCCATGGCAGCTGGTGAGGAAGGCTTCCATGGATGGAAGGAGCATCCTTGACCGTGAGATCTTCAGATACCTCCTTAATCACACCAGCGGGCCACCTGCTGTGCCTAGACACAAGCGCATGCAGGACACTCTTCTTGCTCTCTGATATCAGTTACTGTTGTTCCGTGTTGAATTCTTATCCCTTACTAGGCACTAGGCTGTATGTCTTGCATATAGTATCTTACTACTCACAGCAACCTGTGAGGTGGGTGCTATTCTCCCCAAGTTTTACAGGGGAGGAGACTGAGACACAGGTTAGGGTACCCACCTGCATTCACACCCATAGCATATGGAAGAGCTGGGTTCCATGCCCAGCTCAATGTGCCTAAAATCAGGCCCTGAATCACCATGGACAACGCAAAACCATTTCACATCCTGATCTCTCTCTGCCAATTTGTTGGTGCTGAAGGAGCTTATCAGCCATCAGCATCAGTGATCTAATGCTCTTTTAAAATACATACGTCTAAAGGTGCAAACATGGTGCTAAATTTCTCACTTGTGCTATTTGAGTTCATCCTGTTAGCTGTGTAGGGGAGACACTGTTATCATCCCCATTTTGCACATTACTATGCCCGTTTTCCATTTGAGGAAACTGGGGCTGTGTGATCTCGGGATTCCAGCTCAGAAATGGCATCGCTGCAGCCTCAGCTGAGGGCTCTGTGCCCCAGAGCCCAGCATAGCCATGTCAGCACACCAGGAAGAAAGACTCGAGGCACCCTGCAGTTAATACTTGGGGGCTGTGTCACTCAGGTGGTTTTTTTCAGAGGAAAGCCTCTGTCAAATGAGTCAGCATTAGGCATCTACCTTCAAAAACAAATCACATTGCACCTCTCCCATGACATAAGCCAACCTTGTGCAGCAACTGTCTTGTCTCCACGTTAGCAATTCCAGCCTCCACGTGGCCCTGTTTCTCTCCGAAAGGCTCACCTCATCTTTACCCAGATAGCTCTGAGAGATGCTTTCTGCCCCCCCAGCACACCCCACTCCATTCTGTCAAAGGTCAAGATCCAGCAAAGGCCCTCACTGATGAGGGGAGGAAAACATGTGCAAATGGAGCTGCAGAATGTGTGGGGGCACCACAAAGGCCTGGTGTGTGCCCCTAGACTGGGGGGTGCTCTTGGGCCACTGGAAGGACACAATGCATCCAAGAGCCTTGTTGGCACAAGTAGCCAAAAGCCAGATGAGTCTGCCCTACAGAGTTTCTGTAGCAAAGAACAGGGTGGAACACTGTTATCTACGTTGCTTTCTGTATTGGGGGAGGGATGGGGAATCCTCCATGACAAAAGCCTACCTTGATCTTGCTATCTGGTGACCTTCAATTCTGTGATATTGGAACCAGCCTGATGCAGGGAGAGTGACTGGGCCGCCTCCTCACACTCCAGACTCTCTGTTCACCGGCTTTCCCAGAAACCCTGGTCATGCCTCTCTCCCCACTGTGAAGATTTCCCTACCTGGGATGCCCAGTACCAAAGGCTTTCCTTCATCGTAGCTCTTAGACTTACAGCTTAGACTACACAGTCCACAGCGGTGGAACAGAAGGAAAGGACTCAAGTGCAGATTCCTGAGTTCTCTCTGCACAACTCACCAGCATGTGAGTCTGGGCGAGTGACGCCCCACCGTCAGGCCTCGGTCTCCTCGCCTACACAGTGGCAGTAACACCTGCTCGCTAGGGTAGCAGACATCAGCCAGTCCAGCAAGTGTTACTGGGAGCCCAGCACGTCAGATTCTCTGTGAAGCCCTTTCATGACTTTTAAAGAGATGCACAGATATCTTAGACATAACATACGTATTTAGAGCCATCAGTGAACTTTTGGTACGCAGAGCTAACCAAATTATGTTCATGTAGGACTTCTCAGAGCTGGTAATATGCTACCAGGCACTGCGCCCCTAGAAGGGGCAGGAATGTATATTGAGTTTCCTGAACTTTTTGCTCACCAAATCTTTCGGGAGACACATTTTTATTTTTTTAAGAATGGCTATTCACACACAGAAATGTTTTCTATGGAACACTGGGAAGTACAGTGAGAGACTCAGGCAGCTGCGGAAGCTGGTATCATTCTATAGGCTGTGACGATGACATGGTCCCCTGAGACAATGTATAGGAAAGTGCACTGACATGGTCAAGTGCTGCCTTCTGCATCTGTCTCTGACCTGATACTGGTTTTGGATTGTTACTTGAGTACTAATGTTTTCTTTCCAGGTTCAGCAGCTCTAGACTAGCTCTTACACAGCTGTTACCATTCCTCACTCTGCCCTGGGCACCTAAAAGGGCGACCCGTGGAGCTCTGGCCTTGACTTCCTCAGGCAAGCAAGGTTAACACATCTCTTTACACATCTCAGAAACAATCTCTGCACTAGCTGCGCTCCTTCAGAACTGAGTCCAGGCTACACTGTGTCACTTTGGGCTTTGGGTTGGGATGTGGAGGAAGTCATTCCTAGCCAAGTTATCTCATCTAACCCTCCAGTCTGCCCTTGCCCACAAAGAGAAACATTTCAGCATTTTCTTTTCTCCTGTGGAGTAAGCTGCATCTCGGGAACACTGACCAGCAAATTAAAATTAATTTGTAATTTTATAGCTCCTGCTGACTTCCTTATTGGATACGTAATTAGAATGCCTCCCTTCTACCAGCCTTTGGAGACACTCATGCACACCAGAAGATCACTGATTTTTATACTCCCTGAGAAGTTTCTTTCAATTATTTGTAACTTTGAAACTATGGGAAATCCAACTTGAGATGCTACCTTTAAGTTAACAATGGCATTTTAATATATCTGCTCTCTCGTAAGTCCCCCTAATGAATTCTTGGGAACGCAGAAAGCAAAATGTAAGCTACGAGAAAGAATTAGCATCGAAATGTACAGGTTCTGTGTGAGAATTGTCAGCTGAGCTGTTTAATTGTGAACTTTTTTCTAAAGGGGCATTTCATGTTTATTGTGGAACTGAAAAGATAGGATTTAGAATTGAAAGACATGCCCACTCTGCACCCTAATATGTCAGACTGTGGGGAAGCTCACACTTCACATTTCCCAAGCTGCCTTCTTAAGTCCCCATCCTCCCACCTACCAAACTCTCCCCCTCAAGGTTCTCTCTTTCACCCCCTGTTGTCTATCTCAATAAATAGCCCACTACCTCCTCAGCTGCCAAGAATCCTGGGTCCTTGACTCTGCCCCTTCCTCATTCCCAAGCCCAATCACTTTTCAAACCCCATCAGTTCTTCCCTACACACACACACACGCGCGCACACACACACACTCATTCCCCTGCCCTCACCCCAGCTCAAGCAGCCATCATGTCTCACCTGGATGAACGCGGTAGTGTCCCACTGAACTTTCCCATCAAATATTGCCTCCTTCTTATCAGTCCTTACCAGGTAGTCAGAGCGATTCTGTTTAAATGAAAGTCAGCTCACATCTCTCCCCTGTTGAAAACCTTCCAATGACTAACCAGTTTTGGTGAGAGTTCAATATCATTTAAATGGTCTACAAGAGCAAAGAGGGTGGACAGATCTACCAGGTATTTAGGCATACTGCAACCCAGAGAGGTAAAACAGCATGGTATTGATTCCAGAACAGAGAGCAGAGCAGACTAGAAGGCTCTGAGACAGACTCAGGTCTATTTGGGAATTAATGTGTGTGATAAAGGTGGCACCACATGTCACCACAGTTCCTTCGAGAAGTGACAGTCCTTCAGTAGGTAACGTTGAGGACAATGGCTTCTATTTGGATTCCCACCTAAAGTATACGCAATAGTGGAATCCAGAAGCAATAAAGACAGTGTGAGAAGTGAAATTCAGATGTTAACAGAAGAGAATACAAAGAATGAACCAAGGCATGAAAGGATTTCATTATGAAACCCCAAGAAACCATCTGTAAGAAGAAACAAATGAGTTTTCTTACATCAAAATCAAACGTTCCCATTCATTACAGGACAGTGTAGGCAGTGTTCGCAAAGCTGATAGCAGGACGGGGGTGGATGGGGCGGGGTTGGTCTCTTGATTAACAAGCTCCAACCATTGAGCTCTCCCTCTGTGCCTAAAATCTTCGAAGCTCCCTCCTGCCTGAGGGCCAGTGCAGGTGTCTGCTGCTCTGTCTGAAAAGCTGGTTCTCCCCTGGTTCAGCTGATTCCCACTCATCCCTGTGATTGCAACGGAAATGTCTCTCCCTTAGAAAGGCCTCCCCTGACTGCCCAAATTAGGGTGGATTTCCCTGCACGCGCTCTTACTTCACCTTCTACTTTGCGTTCATTGTACTCATTGCAGTTATGTAATCATTTCGGGAACTCCATTTGGTGTCCGTTTCCCATACTAGGTGTACGCTCCAGAGGAGCAGAGGCCACCGGCCCAGGACTTGGCACACTGCTTTCTGCCTAGAAGGTAACTTTAAGGTGTTAGCGGGATGAACTGATCAGCGGCAACTGGAGGAAGACATATTCCATACTACCTGCCAGATGGGTGCAACAAAGCCCAAGGGAGCTTCCAGGGCATAATTTAATCTTAATGTCAGGAAGAATTTGGGGTAACGGTTTGTGTCCCTGCTTCTCCCTGTCATCTACAGATTCAGCATCTCAACTCCCACTTGTAACTCTCACCTCCATTCCTTGCACTCTGTTTGTGTTACACAAATGTCTGTGGATTAGGTACCCCTGCAGCCTCCCGCCACCACACTCAGCGTTCTGTATTTAGATGATTCCACCAGCCATCCTTAGTGGTTCGCCTTTTGAAAGCTCTGTTTGACAGGGGATGTCAACCTTCATTTAATTACCTCTTTTCTCGACAGCTCTCTCTGTTGACTCTTAATGTGATCTGAGCATTTGGTTATTCAGCAAATATTTATGGAAAGCCAAGTGGGTGCCAGAAAGGTGCCAGGAACGAGCAAAGCTGGCAGTCCCCTTCCAGTGCTGACAGGCTAACATGACAACTCTAATGGATCATTAAACAGAGCAGCTCGATGTAGTTAAATATTGAGAGGGACCTAAACACACCCAAATTTGGGCACAGCTCAGGCTCGCTGAACAAGAATGCTGTGATGGAGGATCTGGACCTGCTCCCAGCTTATTCTGAGCAAGTGCTTCCCAGTGTAGCTTCGTTCTTCAGGACTGGGAAACCTTTTCAAAAAATACCAGCCCACCCAAGCATCATGCTGTGAAGAAACCCCAAAGTAAAATAGAAATAACCATTCTATAAGTATTGTTTTTACATACTTGTTATGCTTTTAAAAAGGTCAATTCAAAGACAACAAAAGCATCCTATTCTAAATGACAGTGGTTGTAATAGACACATTTGATGCAGGCTGAAGATAGACTTACAAACTACCCTTTGGGATGATTTCAGTGATAAATCTCAGTTTGTGTCAGTTATTTTTTTTCTATTATATCAAGAGCTAGTGTCATTTAGTGAACAGTGGTCACCGTAGCCAATACATTATGACACCTACTGCAGAGAAGCTGGTAACTTCAGATTACCGTTTTCTGGAAGCTGATCAGGGAAGAATGATAGTGTATGGAGAGCCCTGGGTGGCCCCTGCTCCGCTGTTTATTTGGGTATTCCTAAAGACAAAGCCCCAGGGAAGTAGGCTTGTTGAAGGAAAATTTTCTGATACCAAAGGCGAAGTCACATGTCCATGATGTGTTACGCTTCCTGACTGTCATAGACGGGTGTCTTTCCAACATCTCTTCCTGGAGTTCTAGGTCTCAGAATTTGGCAGCCTAATGTAGCTCTCCAAAAAAAAACCTTTTTTTAAAATTTATATATATATAAAAACATTGTAAAGATAGTGCAGTGTTCTTTCATACCTCACCCCCAATCTCCCCTATTACTAATCTCTAACATTAGTATGATATCATACCTTTTTCGCCACATTTTTGTCCCAACCAATATGTACATTATTACTAACAAAAGTCATCCTTTCTTTATTCAGACTTCCTTGGTTTTTACCCAGTGTCCTTTATATGTCCAAGGATCTTATCCAGGATACTACATTGTATGCAACCATTATGTTTGCAGGGGTTTTTTTTAGGTTCTTTTTGGTTGCGACAGTCTCTCAGATTTCCCTTACTTTTGATGACCTAACCAACTTTGAGGAGTCTTGGTCGGGTATTTTGCAAAATGGACCTCAATTAAGACTTGCATTTTTTCATATTATTAGAAGGGAGTCCTGGGTCTTGCAGAGGAGGGCCACAGAAGTCAGGAGTCGCTTTCTGCACATGTATCAAGGGTGCACATGGTTAACATGAGTCACCACTGTTGACGTCAGCCTTGATCACCTGGCCAAGCCGGTGTTTGTCAGATTCCTCCACGGTGAAGTCTCTGCACCGCCCCCCGCACCCCGTTCCAGGCTGGACTCCTGGGAAGGAAATCACTGTGTACAACCCACCTTTATGGAGTAGGGAGTTAAATATGAAAATTGTCTGGAATTCTTCTGCGTGGGAGATGTGTTTCTTTTTATCAGTATCGGTGCATGGATGTTTGTTTAATGATTTGGGTTCTAATTCAGTACTGCGTTACTTATTTTGGTGTTCAAGTTGTTCCAGCTTTGGGAGCCCTTTCATTGTCTCCTGTGTCCCTTGGACATCCCCCCACAATCCTGGGATGTGTTTCTGTTTGTTTATTTATTTTCTAAGCACTTTCTTCCTTTCTGACACTAAAAGATGCTCCAGGCTCCTCTTTTACATATCTTGCCCCAGTCTTAGAAGCAGCTGCTTTCTAAGGAGTCCTCTGAGTGTGTTTTACTTGTTTTTTGTTGTTGTTGTTAGAGTTTATAAAGTATCAGTATTTTGGTAGCCCCCATACCTGGCACTTGACACAGTGCTTTTTTCAGTCCTCATAGCAACACCTTAGATCTCAACAAAGGATGTCACATTGCTATGGTAATTTTGTGTTGACTCAGTCTCCCCAACCCCCAGGCAAGAAGCTTCTCAAAGGTGAAGGTCTTATCTTTTCCATTCTGCAGGGCCTAGGATAGCATGTAACAATTCTAGGTACTCAGTGAGTGTATATAAAATGCTTAACAGAAGCTCTTGGGTCCTGGATGGGAAATTCTCCCTATGACTTACCGTCTTAGCCTACTTTCCTCTTAAGGCAGTGGTATGAAGTCGTTCTAGAGACGGACTGAGAAATGATAGGTCCCTGCTCCATTTAAAACCCCCTGAAAAAGACAGAAAATGGAGAACAAAATTGAAAAGAAATAAATTTACTTGGTCATAAAGAAAGGGAGAGAAAGTGATGGAGAGAAAATGATGGGAAATGAGGAGATGACAGCCAGATGTCCCTGTTGGATCGAAAGCTACTGTGTGTAGTGAGTAGACCAGGGTCACTTATCCATGCGATATTTTAGGGAAAGTGCCCAGAGCCCACAAAGATCATAATGCAACCTGGAATGGGACTGAGAAAGAAGACATGGAAAATCTGCATAAAGACCAGTTAGACTCTCGTTCTGTCATCGGGTGATGCAAGTAAGCAAGTACCTCTTCCCAGCCTAGCAGAAAACAGGAAGGTGTTTTCTACAAGGTTTGACCCAAGGACCTCTGGGCTCTCGACATTAGACATAGATAAAGTTAGGAATGAGTCAATGCAACAGGTTTAATTGAAAGTCTGTCCCTGAACAGCAAAAGGCCCAGCCCCCTTCTCCCCTGACCCTCAGAAGTCTTCTATCTGAAGTTGCACCCACCACCTTCTGTCTGGAGTTAGAGAATTCCTCTTTGATGAAACTCACCAACAGGGACTGCCTGCAGATTTGGGGGTTCTCCATTGAATTAGCCAAATCCCTACCACTGTACGCTTTGGTGAGCTTTACCGCTCTAGAAAGACAGAGCTTCCAGCCAGCTTCTTCATTCCTGTCTAAGAGAGGATAGTGCATCAGTCAAACAAGGAAAGGATAGTATAGAAAGGAACGTTCAAAGAAGAAGAAGAAGCTCTTAAAAATCAAAAGTATGATAGTGGAAGTTAAAAGAAAATCAACAGAGAGATTGGAACTTAAAGTTGAGGGTGTTTCCCAGAAAGCAGAACCTAAAGAAACAGGATTGAATATTAGGAGAGCAAAAACACCTAGGAAATAAAAGCATTTTTTTAAAAATGAACCATTTGTTGACTTCAGGAACAGAAAAAAAACGTTCAAGAAAGAAAAAGGCCGTGTAAAGAACACCACTTGACCCGGCTGTGGCCAATGTAACAGTCATAGTCATGTAGATTCCGAATGTGGATTTAACCAAAGTTGCACGGAGGAGTCCATACTATGACAGAAACTCAGTGGACAATGTCTAAAGTTGATCAATCAAGAGAGCACAGAGAAGCATATATTGGGCCCCAGGGGAGTTTCCTGGTGTTGACATAGAAACATCCAAACCTGTGGAGAATTTTTAGAAAAGTTTATTTGAGCCAAAAGTGATGACATTTCTGGGAAGCAAGATCTCCAGTGCTCCAGAGAATGATGGTTTTGCAGCTTCTTTTATATCTTTGGGGTTAAGGAGGGAATGAAAGATCACAGGAAGCGGGAGAAAGCAAGGCACAGGATAGTTAGCAAGATTCTGTGCTCTTTGGAGGGCGATTATGCCCCAGAGGGGTGTGGAGAAGAAGATTACTTCCACTGTTTCAAGGTGTGTTGCCCTAGCTGTACAAGGTCAATGAACAGGGCTTGCTTAAACCTTTTACTGAGGTTACAGACCTGGGGCCTGACCACCCACTATGCCCTGCCCAGTTAGGAATTAATGGTCAGATTGCCCTGTGAGGTTACTTTTGGTTAGACTTATCACAGCGCCCCCTTCTGGTCCACACTAGCAAGCTGAAAGGTCTTATAGTGGTGAGAGGTAGGAACTGCTGCCCTTTGATAGAAGTTTCCTAGTATTTGACGTTTACAAGTACTGTTTTGATATGAGTAAAAAATACATTTTAAAAAAACTCAGATATAATAATTTCAAATGTGGGCAGGACAGAGCCATTTCGTATTCAAACCACCACATGCATACAGTGAGATGCCCCCAGAGGGCATGGTGGGACAAACAATGTCCACTTCAGTGAATGCTCTAGAGAGCAGTGCAGCGGTCTCCAACCTTTTTGGTACCAGGGACCTGGTTTCATGGAAGATGATTTTTCCGAAGACTGGGGGTGGAGGGTGGGGTGGGGAAGGTTTCGGGGTGATTCAAGCACCTTACGTTCAAGCTCACCTCCTGCTGTGTGGCCCAGGTTCCCAACAGGCCGGGACCAGAACCCATCTGCGACCTGGAGGGTGGGGACCCCTGGTCTAGAGTCATCAAGAAAAGGCTTGACTCTGTTCCACTTTAGAGAAACAGATGTGACGGGGATTCTTCTCCACCCAGATGCTGGGTGCTGTAGCTATTTGGGGAGAGTGCTGGCATGGACTGTCCTTCTCTCCCTCCGTGGGAGAGATGGTACAATGTCTCTGTTCTGAGCCTCTCAGGCAGCCTCACCCAAGGCCCGGGAGAATCAAGGGCTGACTCTGATCTTCCTCACCAGCCGCAGGTCTGCCAGACTCCTTTCTGCCAGGTAGTTCCCCCCAATCCCCTGTCCTCCATGGTTGCTTGAGGTGAGTAGTGAAAGTCACCGGCCACAGAGGAGGATCTCCTGTGGCAGAAATTACCCCCCAGACCCAGAGGCTGCCATGATGAGCCAGAGGGGAACGGGGAAGGAGAAAAAGCTGAGAGGGCAGATTCAGCTTCTCCTCAGACAGGAGAAGGGGTGTGTCCTCGACTTCTTCTAGTACCTGGAGACCCCAGGGATGCTTGGCTTGGCTCGTACTTCCCTGGTCTTGCCTCAGAGGACAGAAACAGAGAGCCCAATAGAGTCGTGCTACCTGGATGCCTTGCGAGGCTCTTCGCATTTGTTGCCTGGTTAAGGCTTGTTTCCCTGGTCATCTTTCTGTGATCAGGTACTTTAGAGGATTACAGCACTGTGTCCTGGGCCAGCACAAGGTTCTTTTTTTAAACCCTGATGAAGCACAGACTCTTTCCCAGGAGGTTAGTATAGTAGATCAATTAATGCTAAATTATATTTGACATGGTCATCAAAAGGAGTGGTCTCTTTATGTCTCTTGGTATAAAACTTGATCAGAGCTGTTAGTTGTGTTTTGTTTTCTTTCCACAGTAGAATCATTTGAATAATATTAAATGATTCTAATCGGGACATTTGAAGATACTGGGATTTGAAAGATAATGGTGAGGCAGCCACATATAGGGAGAGCCTTCGAAATGTAAACAGAGAGTGCTGGGAATGGAAGAGCCCCTGACTCACCACACAGATGGGTTGTGAGGGTAGGTCATGTGAAGGAGGGTCTTCCTCATTTTCCCCCTCTGTCCTTCCCCCCTCCCCTCCCCCATCTCTGTCACTACACCCCCCTCTCCTCCTGTCCCCTTCCCATCACTCCTTCAGAGGACTTACCGTGTGCCCTGGCACTCACTGAACCATGGGCATTATTACACACAGAATTTAATAATTGCAATTATATGTATATTTTGATAATTTAATAATAATTACTGTTTGCACCATCCTACATATCAAGAAACTGAAGCTTGGCACGGTTAAGTGCCCAAAGTTGCCCAGCTAGGAAGTGGTGGAGACTGGAGATGAGCTGGGCTGAGTCCAGGTTTCTCCTGCACACGTAGAACAGAGTGAGCGCTCAGTTGTGTGAGCCGTGAGTGTGTTAACAGTGGCGAATACATAGAATGAGCCACAAAACAGCCAAGTGATTTTTCTCAAGGCCACACACTGGTCAGTGGCAATGCAGTTGACCCAGGTCTCTGATTCTAGGTTGCTCTTCTCTCTATGATATCAGTTTGCTGAATCTGCAAAGAGATATGTTAGTACACTCACTACTAGAAACATGTAACCTCCTGTCCAGGTTCCAGGCTCTGAATTCTCACATTTCTTCAGTTGTTTTTAAGTTGTAAGTACATCTGTTAAGCACCGCCAGAAGCAATGCCAGAGGAACGATATCTGGCTCACTTTTGTTTCCTAATGGACAGAAGAAAATGTAAGTCAATCTTAGATTTAATGCATTTTTTCTTCTCTGACCCAGTTTAAAGAAAAAAAAACCTTTTTCACCAGACAAAATGTCCCCTTGAATCAGTTGCGGGGCATTAGTGAAGCCCTGAATTAGTGAATACATTACTGATGTGGCCGAGGTCATCGTCTTCCCTCCAGCACTGGGACAGCAGCTCTCACCCAAGGTCAGCTGGTGATTCAGGGCCCGAGTGTATCTCAGGCATTGGTTATAATACAAACGTTGGTTGGTTTGTAGCAGTTGACCTTGGACGCGAGAGACTGTAACTCCAGACCATTTGTCTATGGAAAATACCTTGGCATTGGCCACCCATCCCCTCACTCACCAGTGGAAACCACCTCGGGCCGTGGCGCTGGTTGCCTGTCCCAACAGCCCCTCCACATACAGGCACGAGGCTGGGCTCACTAATCTGGTCCTACACCTGCCAGTTCTGGAAGGAAAAGATATTATACAGTCAGCCCACAGCTACCCTATCTCCACAACCTCCTTTTTTCACTGCATCACAATAAAGCCGTATCTCTGTTCTTCTCAAAGTTTGGCTCAAGTATTAACATCTCCTTTGCCGTACACCCCACAGCTCCATGCTGTGAATCACCACACCGTTCAGGGAAGTCCCGCACACTGTGTCTGTAGCTCTCTAATCATCCTGCAGTTCCCTGCCTGGTGTTAAATGTGCCCCTTTCATTGTCCTCATCAGGACATAAGACTTCACAAGTAAAGATGAGTCTTAGGATGATGGCTCTTCTGTGTTTGGGACTCGGTGGATACGGGGTTACTGAATCTTCAGGCAGATATGTGCCACGTGGCAACAAAGGTTTGAGGAGATGGGAATGACTGCCCACATTCCTGTTGCTTATCCTTTAGCTTTTGGCTTTCGTGTGCTCGGGAAGGGGAGAGCTCTGTGCTGGAGGGCAGCGGACTGCGCCCTGTGGGCTCGTGCCAACCCTCTGCCCATTCTCATGTGGAATCATTTTTACATTTCTAAATGACTGGGGTGGGGAAGAATACTTTATGATATGGAAGAATACATTAAATTTAATTTTTAATGTCATTATTTATGAATAAAGGGTCATGGGAATGCAGCCATACTCATTTGTCTGTGTACTGTCTGTGGCTGTTTTGCACCAAAACATCCGTCAGCAGCTGAGTAGTTACCACGGAGACGGCACCTCCCACAAAGCCCGAACTGCCTACTGTTGGACCCAGTGCAGAAGCATGCCAGCCCCTGCTCTGGGCCCTTCTCAGAAAGGTCTGCCACAGTGGGAAGAAGGGATCAGATGGCCTTTTTGATAAAGGGGACGTGGGGTGAAGGCACAGAATGCCTGAAAGAAAAGAGACCTGGAAACCAGAACAGGGAGAAGGGGAGGCAGAAGCTTGCAGGAAGATGACAGGTCTCCCAGACATCATGCACCTGGGGGGCAAACACCTGCACCAGGACAGTCCCATCTCACTCAGGGGCACTGGACCCCCACAGCCGGTGGACGTGCTGCAGGGGCGTTCATCGCCTACCTTACACAAGCTTTCTCCCGTCCATCAAGGGCTCTGCCTGGTTCCTTTGGACAAATTATAAACTAAGAAAGGTGAGATTAGGAGTTTATCCATCACACCTGATCATTCCATGCAATGCTAACTAACATTAAAGGGCTCTGCGTAGCCCAGTTCTCTCTGATTCAGCTCTCTGTGTGTGTGTGTGCTTGTGTGTGTGAAATCTGTCTTACATATTTATCTATCTGTGTATTTCTTTGGAGGAAATCCATTTTGGATGAATGCCAATTAATTATCCCATATGTGGGGACCATGAAATACTTACAGTTTTTAAATAAAGACATCAATTAGAACTTGCCTAACATCAGTTTTTCATTTCTAAATCTGCTGTCATTTTCATGTGTCTCTCTTATTTTCTTGTTACAGGGTAATGCCCTGTACTTCAAATCAGCCAGAAATGTGACCGTGAACATTCTCAATGAGCAGACTAAAGTGCTAACTCAGCTGATAACAGGTAAGAGAAGAAAAAACCTAGCTGTGCCTGGTCCGTGCTAAGCACTCAGAAAATGTAGAACCAGAACTTGAGTGTAATGCCACATCAACGAAAGGAAGAAATGTCTGCTAGCACATTTTATAGTGGGGAGAAGAAGAAGGTAGCCCATGTTTCACGATCCCACCAAAGTGCAGGGTGTCGTCATAGATGCACATTTAACTTATGCAAACCCAGTGATGTTTAAGGGGAAATAAACTTTTTCATGCAGCACCGCCCCTAAACACAAGCCAGCTGCTTCCGCCAGTGCTCAGCCACAGAGAAGCTCTCTGCTCCGAGGCTGGGTGAAAAGCTGACTGTGTTGAATTAACTGAGAGAGAGCACAATGTCCACAAAACCACGCACACATCACACTTTATGGGGTGGAAAAGGGATTTTTAATGGTAGTGTGAATCCAGCCATGTTTGCCATACGTGCTGACTTCAAGCCTAACTCAACTACAAGATGCAGATGTACCCCCACTGAATATGTTTGTGCGGTTCCTTTTAATGCAGCAGGTTAGCTCCTGACAGCTGGGGAAAGCACCCACTGGGTTTTAAGCTGCATATTCCTGAAATTTAAGCAAGGGTTGGTTGGGTGTGGCAATGCTTATTACAGTGATAAACTAGAGCCTCGTGGCTGTGGTACAACCAGCACCCCCTCTGTGTGTTACGAGCACCAGTAAACAGGAGCCAGCACACACCCCACAGTGGAAAGGACAAGAGGTGTGTGTCCAATGGCACTGCTATAGCTCCATACAGAAGAAGCCATTTGTTTGGCTTCCAGGCTGAGAGGAAGGTATGCAGATGGATGTTTGGAGAAGCCAGTTGCCCAAATGCCCTGAAACGTTACTGTGACTAAAACATCTGCAGCCCCACTAATGCGCACGTCACAGGAAAACAGGTGCCTTGGCGCCCAGGCCTGCTGTCCACCCCGCAGGAGCCCCGCATGTGGGTGACGGGGGACCCACAGCCCAGGGGTGACTTGGACCATCCACCACCAGTGGAGAGCTCAGGGTTGAAAGGAACAGTTCGTAAACATGTTGTTCTGGCGTGCAAGTGCATTGTCAGTGGTGCTTATAGAACATTTGGCCTGCAGTCACCATGCTAAATAATTAAATAAATGGCTTCAGTAAGCAGTGATTTAAGTGGCGTGTGTGAAAATTGCCTCCAGGAGAGGAATAAATCCAACCTCCAGCTCCCTGAGTTCCACATTCAGAAGGAACTTATTTAGCCTGTTGATCATTTGCCATTTATTCGAAATGGGAGATTTGGTTTACTTGAGAGATTTTGTTTTGATAAAGCTGGAACTGTCCAGATGACTATTCTTCAGCAAAGAGTCAGTCTCTCCCTGTCCTTCTCCCGCTCCTCAGCCTTCCCATTTCCCCACCCACCATGACCCGTTTCTCTCTCCTTCCCCTTCTCTCCTTCTTCCCTTTCTCTTCCCTCTCCCCTTTCTCTCTGCCCACCCCTTTTAATTTTTAAGTCCTTACCCAAGGATATGTTTATTGATATCACAGAGAGAAGAAAAAGAGAGAGAGACATTGATTGGTTGTCTCCTGTATGTTCCCTGACTAGGGATTGAACCCACAACCTAGGGATGTGCCCTGACTAGAGATTGAACCCATAACATTTTGGCGCATGGGCTGACGCTCCAGCCAACTCAGCCACCTGGCCAGGGCTCTCTGCCCCTTCTTCCTTCCTCCGAATCTCCCCCTTCTTTCTCTTTTCTCTCTCTCTCTCTCCTCCTTCTCTCCCTGTCTTCTGTTTTGCTGTCTCCTCTGCCCAAGTCAGACCCTCTCAAGAACTGAGAAACCTATACCTAACTCTTAAGGCAAGGCACAAGATACCAAATATTAACATGAGATGAGCAAAAAGCTATTCTAACACTAGCCCACAAGAGCCTTTAAAGATGATTTCTAAAGAGGAGAGCAGATGTGTTCAAAATATAACTCTAAGCATTCTCCCACACACACATAGCTACCCCTAAATGGCAGCTACCCCTAAATGGGGTAGTTACCACCTTCAGGGCGCTCGATTTCCGTGCATGCACATGAGGGATGCACAGAGCAGTTCCAGGAGACAGTTTCTTGCAAGCGAACTCACTCGCGAGCAAATGACTCCCGTCGTCCCAGAGGCCAGGTTTGCTGAGGCAATCCAGAGGATTCGAGAACTCCCAGTTTACCTACAGAACATCTCCAAAGGCCAGAAGAAACTCCAATGTTAGCAATCCAGGTAACCTTGTCACATGAAACAGTGTTTGAAATGGTAGCTAAGCTCCCGGACTAGACCACGGGCACACGTTTGACTCAGACTGCTGCCGATTCAGTGTCAGCCCGGGGTGGATCCAACAGGAAACCTTCTGCCCCGCAGGAGTAGAATGGTGGCGGAACCTTCCATAGCCTCTTGCCAGAGCGGGGGAGGCCCCTAGTATCCAGGGAGCTGGGGAAGGAATGAGGCTGGGTAGACCGCAGGCCTTTCCAGCTCCCGTGTCGGTGGCAGCGGCCTGACTGGGGCACTGCTGAGCCTCCTGTTGGATTCCAGGTCTCCTTGTTGAGGAGATTAATGGATGAGGTGCTTCACACACAGACTACCGGGCACAGAGGGGGATTAATTGGAGAGTACAGGGTACAAGTGGGGATTTCTTTTTTCTCTCCCAGAGAGGGAACAACGGGGACTGACCTCCTGAGCAGTCCCCAGTTCCATTTATATTTCTCTCTAGAATTGTTTTGTGTTTGTTGTTTTTTTTTTTTTTTAGATCTCACTATGTGCTTGGAGGTTGGGCAGCCCCAGGTCAAACTGACAAAAGCACAAACCCGTCTGCACCAGGGAGCCAGCAGCCTCTAGGGGGGTTGGCTAAAACTCCCAATTAATGAGTTGTATACACCCAATGTATACATTGGAATTGGTGAATTCCACTCTGTATTCTGAGCAGCCCTGGAAAGCAAGAGAAGTTCATTATGTTTAGTGTTCTCCAATAACTACTGGGTCTTCAGTACACTCTCTTGTATGTCTCCCCCGCCGCCATCCATGAGTCCGGAGTAAACACCATTTACTCAGGGGCAGGCCCTCTCCACCCCTCAGGGCCCTGTCTCATGTTACCACCTCAGTTTGTGAAGGCAAAGTCCAAGAATTTGGGTTCCCCAGTCATGCCACCATTTCGCTTTCTGACTGGATCCAGAGTGGGCAGACTGGGCTCACCTGTGCCCATTCCAAGGTCATTCATTCATTCATTCATTCATCCAGTAGCCCTGCTTTACCTCCTGATCCAAAATCACCAGCCTGAAAAAAAGGCAACAACCCCAAAACATTGACAAGTAACACAGATTTCCTGGAAGGTTTGGGTGTCACCAGGAAGACAGCCGCATCTTAGCCCTTCCCGGACAACTAACCCCAAGTCCACATCCACATCTCTGTTCTCCAGGATCTCCCTCATCCTCCTCTCCAGCTTTCCACTGTCCCTTACCCTCCCCAAAGCTCCTCATGTGGACTCCAGCCCCCTTCTCCTTCCTAGACGAACACATGTCCCTTTGTTTCCATGGAACAATTAGGAAAGCTTAGTTCCAGACCCAGATCTGCCATTAGCTCACCTGAGGACCAGACCATGAGGGAGCTTTCAACCTTTGCCACGTGCTCTTCTCACCTACAGCACGGAGGCGGTGGGAGAAGATAACGCCCAGGTCCCATGCCGTTGGGAAGTTCTGCGCTACATCTGCTGTTTCTATTTCCCACTCGAGAAGAAGCCTTTCCCATGCCCTTCATTTTATCAGAGGGCTGGTGCAGACGTTCTGGTGAGAGAGCAGGGCTCCAAGCTGATGTGATTATGCGAAGGAGGCAAGTGCCCTAAGAGGTTCTCATGGCTAATTCTTTTCACTGTGTTGTGACCACTGCACTAGAGACCTGCCCATGGGCATGTTCACAACGATGGCAATAATCACAGGAGCAGTTCCCCTACATTTCACAGTACTTTTTTGGCCTACAGAGTTCTTTTTATAAACAGTATAATTTGATCATTTTAACCTTTCTATGAGGTAGATACAATAAGAAGGTAGTATAATTTTATGGATGCAGGAAATGAGGATCGGAAAGCTCTAATACCCTGACTAGGTGGCCCCGTTGGTTGGAGCATCAACCCATACACCAAAAGGTCATGGGCTCCATTCCCAGTCAGAGCACATACCTAGGTTGCAGGTTCGGTCCCCAGCCAGGGGAAGTACAGGAGGCAACCAATAGGTGTGTCTCTCTCACATCGATGTCTGTCTGTCTGCTCACGCTCTCGTGCTCTCTCTCTCTCTCTCAAATTAATACATGTATCCTCAAGTGAGGGTTAAAAAGAAAGGAAGAAGAAAGATCAAATGACTTGCACAGGGTCACATTACCAGAAAATGAGTTGGGATGTAATTCTTGTCCTCTGATGCTTAGACTGACGGCCTTAACAAAAGGGAAAGCAGCCCCAGACACCCAGGGGCTGGCTGGGGACTGTCAGCCAAGCCTTGGTGTTCTCCTGTTGGACAATAAATAATTTCACAGAACATCAACACCAGACAAGGCCACTTGGTGGCCACGAAGGGCAAAGACAGAACAAAAACAAAGACAGCTCAGACAGAATGAAAACATTTATTCAAACCACAAAAATGACCAAACATTCCTCTATCCTAGCTAATATGACTTGTTTCTTCATTCATTACAGTTCTAACATTGTTCTGGTCTTTGCTACTTATTCTAGAAAAAGATTTATTAAGATACCAATCATAAAATTACTCCCACTTCCTGACAGCATCTAGTCCAAAGCAAAGTCTTACTTCCTTAAACCCTGCCCAAAATAACCTAATATAAGGCCAGATGCCGTCAGAAACCCTTCCTTAATACCACCACGCCTCGCGTGGCTCCCTGTGGTGTGCCCCCCTCCTAGCAATGACCACTAAACCCAGCTTGTGCAACTGCAGGGTGTTCCTGGTCATTTCTGCCTGGAAGACGGGAGGACTCTTTTGTTACTACTTTTTATTAATAACTAAAAGGAAACAAAAATTCTATATCAGAATCTCTTAGAAAATTCTGGTTAAATATAAAATTCTGGACCACAACCCCAAAGTTTCTTCCATGTGAATCTCCAGACCAAAAAATAAATCCCTTTGCATCTGAGGTGGGTCCTTTGCGGGGCTGACGCTCCCGGGCTATTCTGATGAATACCGTGTGTTCCGCTTGCTCCAGCGCAGATAGACTGACCTGTCTCCTTTCTTTTTTTAGGAATTCTAATGCATTAATCTGTTTTATTTTTTGCCAGAGTGCCCCAAACTCTCTGCAGTCATGTATTTATTTATACATGTTCACACTCAAATCCGTCTGTCTCCATCAGAAGACAAGTGCTATGGGGTCAGGGGCCTGGTCTTTGTTATTCGTCTGTAGCCCTACCTTCAAGAGTAGTATCTGTTGTCATGTGACAAATGCTCTAAAATTAATTTTTTGGGTGAAATAAAATTCTAGCATAAAAGATTCATCAACTTTCTTAGGCAAGTAATTGCGAGATGCTATAACCTTTCCTGCCAGGAAATGATCTCTGTACTGAGGAAATATAATTTGTCTGGTGTCAAGAGCAGCCGGTGGGTCAAGGGTGCAGAGTGAGACAGATTCCGGGTCAGTTTAAAGGCCCCCTGTACAACAATTGGGGCTGGGCCAAGATAATGCTGGTTACTTCAACAGGTGGTGAACCTTCCATGCCTCGATATATTTCAAGCCAAAATCTACAAGTATTTGATGGTAATTTGGTGGTTAGCTCAAATGTCATGTTAGAGAACGTCATTCAAGCATTAGTTTGGAGGAAGGATGTGATAGTCTTGAAAATCCTAGCCCAAGAGCATATGATAAAAGGTAACTGACAAGACACAGCTCAAGTCCTGAGACTGATTTTCATGGTTGGCCTCTGAAAACCAATCCACTTACACTGAAGTCCAGTACAATCTTGTCAGACGCCTACGCTCTATAACAAGCTCTTTGTAATTGAATGCAATAAGACTAATGTACCCTCCCCCTCTCCCTTCCAGGTCCAAAAGCGGTAGAAGCTTATGGCCAAAAGTTTGAAGTAAAGACAGTTTCTGGGAAGTTGCTCTTCTCCGCCGATAACAACGAGGTGGTAGTCGGAGCTGAGCGATTACGAGTCTTAGGTAAGGAGACTTTTTAATTGGCCTGATGCTACCATGTCCCTTTGAGAGGAAGAGTGAAATGGTGTCTAGAAAAGTGATTTAGGCCAATTACCTGGATTCTCTTAAATCAAGGTAGTTGAACCACCCACCTTGGAGCCTGGTCCCTGGTGAAAATTTCTCGTCGTGATGTCTTTGTGGCACATCTGCCAACACCTTACTTTGGGTGGGCCATACACTCAAGCCAAGAAGACCAGTAGAGGGCGTGCTGTCCTCACAGCTGGTGGTCTTGGCAGAAGCAGTCCAGACCTGTGTATGTGTAAAGTAATTACTGAACCTGGTCATAACTTAGGAATCCCCTTTGTTTGTGTCACATAACAGGTCACTCCACTGAAAATCTGCACAAGCCTGATTTAGCTCTGATTACCTCAGTTGGCTTTTGTGAAACTTTTATACGTATAGAGTGTGTGTTTGACTTGCTTTTACCTGTTTGAGTTTGGGGTTTCCGTTTTTCCCACTCTATACTCAAGTAAAATTCTACTAAAGAAAAGAGGTATGGGTTAAGGCTCAGTGGGTGGGTTTGGGTTTGGTTCCTCATCGTCAGGCTTTCTGAACACTTGAGAGGTTAGGTGATAAATCCCAAGCACAGAGTCTTTCAGTTCTAAAATCTTTATGAAAAGCCTCTTACTTGAACCCACACTGATGTACTCTCGTTGCCTTTTTTCTAAAAGTTCAGGAAGAATGTATTACCTGTTCAGACTTTTCATATTGAAGGAAGATCATTTGCCTACCTTATAATAACATAACTCAGTGCTTATTTTTAAAACTGGATTTTTAAAATTGGATCTTGTAAATAACAATAAAGAATAAGCCACTTCTTCTGGCCACCCTATAATTTTGCAGTTCTTAATCAGAACTGACAATTTTGTATTTCTTGCTTTTGGAAAAAAACTACCACCCACCACAGGCAGACGATACAGTGAGTGAGGGCAGCTGCCCCACGGCCCTTCGGGGGTGTTACCAGAGTCATCACCGTCTTCCTCCTGCGTTACTTTGGAGGCAGTGCCTTTCTTTTGAACCTCCTGGCCGAAGTTTTGGGGGTAGAATATACTGTAAAATGGGTTATCTCTACTCCGTATTTATTTACACATCACTAGACTTCCTTTTCCTATCCCACCTCTTTGCCTATAGGATGTACTGCATGTCATCATTGTATTCGTATATTAGAAATCTACAATTTTGTTTTGTGCTTTTTATACTGTTTGATACTTATAATCAAAACTTTTACCAGGCCTCTGGATAAATTTAGTCTTATTAGAAATTAAAGAAGAATAGTCACCTAGGGGATGTCTGAAGAGTTTAGGTTCATAGATCCAGCCATGACTTACTGAGTCAGAAGCTTGGATGGAGGAGCCTAAGAAGTTTCTGTGGCCCCACTGTTGGAGCCATTGGATCTGAGAACACGAGAAATTACTGCTTTGCAGCTGTACATTGTCACGCTCCAGAACAGCGGATTTGTTAAGAGCTCTGTCATTGGAGCTGACCTGGATCTTAATCTCTGCCCTATCACTTGTCAGTTGTATGACTTTGGGCAGGTTACCAACATCTGACCCTGTTTTCTTTCCTGTTCACATGGACCAAGAGCATCTACCATCTCAAATTGCCCCTCCGGTTAAACAAGATCATTTCATATGCACTTATCACAGTGCCTGGCACAAAGCAGTACTCAATCAATAGTAGCTGCTGTTAATACTCATGCTACCACTTCTATAAAAATGGGAATACTGCTCTTCCTTCCATTGATCCCTAAATGTACCCACTCTGACTTCAACCCATCTTCCTCTACTAGCTATCTGCCCTTAAGCAAGTTATCTAACCTCTCAGTGCCTATGTCTGCTCATCTATGAAATGTGGGGTGAGGGGATGGTTAGTAATAGAAGTATCTACCTTCTAAAGTTCTTGGAAGAATTGAATAAAACAATCTAAGTAAAGTGGGTAGTCAGCTGGCTAGCAAGTAAGTATTCACTAAGTGCCGGTCAGAAATTACTATTTGTTCCCTATATAGAAGTTTCACAAACATCTTCTTTCTTCATTGCTGCTGTCCTCCTCCAGGTCATTGCCTCTGACCTTAGCCAGTCAGCTTTTCTGGTCAATCTGTCGGTCTCTCTTCTCCTCTCCCTCCCTCTCCCCATCAGTCACCCCATCCTCCACTCCCCACCTGCACTTGACCCTGACTTCGCTATTACTGATACTGGCCCATCGTGTTCCCCTGTCAGTCTCAAAACTTTGGCACCATCCTGAGCAGTACCAGGCTCAGCAGAGTCCTAAAGCAGAAGTGACCGGCTTGAGGGGGCTCCATGGAAGTGAGAAGTCAGGGTGCAGAGGCAGAGGGTGAGGGACAACCAATGCCTGGTCAGGCACCCTGTGGCATGAACGGGAATGACACCTGTTGTCATCTTGCTTTTTCCTATCTATAGCATGAGAGTTGTTTAGAGCAGAAGTCTGCAAATTCTTTTTAATTCAGCCACAAAAACTTTTAAAAACAAAATGTTATACCAAACCCCCATAAATAAAATGCATATATATAAAACACCAGGATTACCCTGGGTTGTGACCACTCATTGTGATCCAAGCACATGCTTTCCGTGCATTCTACATTTACACCTTCCCACACCAGGTGAGGGAGGTGGGCACCGTGGTAAATATCATCTCCACTTTGCAGATGCCAGGACTGGGCCACACCTAGTAAAGGGAGAAAGCCAGAGCTCCCAGCCAGGTATCTTGAATGCAGACTGCTTTACTTTAAAGCACTGTACTTCATTGTCTCCTCAGATGTATCCCATTTCAGATGAATAAACTAAGGCTTAAAAAAGCTAGGAAACTTGCCCAAGATCAAGTTTAAATCCTTGCCTATGGACTCAAGCATCAGCGCATTTCATTGCGTGTAACTATGTTAGTTATGAGACCCTTTTCCAACTCTCACAATATTTTTCCCTGTTATTTGTAGAAGCAGTGCTTTCCATGTTTGTTCTAGGTTTGGGGGGTGGCGTTAATAGAACATACATACACACACAAACTTCAGGCTATTCTCTTGTTCAAGACTACTTTGCTATACCAGCTCTAAAATAATTACCCAGGGGAAAAAGTAATGGTATCTCATGCCAAGATCCTTTTGTACAAATGGTGTTTGGCACTTCCTATTAGTTTCTTAGTGCTTCATGAATCAACTTGATGTTTTAAAATCTGACTTTGCAAAGCTACAGGGTAATTTTAGATGTCCAAACGCTTTGGTTGAATCTTGTACAAAACTCTCTCTATATAATGGCATCATTTAAGAACTTTCCTCCACCCCCTCCCACCCCACTCCACCCCACCCCTATGCAGACTAAGGGCGGGAAGATTATTATAGTCTTTGGTCACTTCACGGCAGGTGGACATTTTTGTTCTTGTTGCTTATGCTTGCAATGTGTCTCTTAGAGATGATTTAGGATAAAATCATTAGGCACATTTGCTTTTTATGTAAAAATATAGAAAGAAAGCATCATGATAAAGACTGCTGCTGCTTGCAGTGCTGAGAAGATTAGGAAATGACCACCCTACAAATCTTGCATCAGCCCCTCGGTGAAATGAGCCCAGTGCGTTGCAGAAATGAGCTTCCTGTCAGCTGGGATTCAGCCATATGGTGTGGAACCAGAAATTTAGGCAATTTCATTTTCAGCTTAATGAGAAGTTTGTCTTTTGGAGTGGTCAGACTGCAAAGGCTCTTGGGAGATTTGAATCGGGATGTGTATTTCACAGTGGAGTCCATCACACCTGGGCTGAATCCTCGCTCTACAATCTAGGATGGAAGAGACCCTACCCAACTCCGTTTTTATCTCTGAGCGTTAGTTTCTACAAGTATCAAACAAAGAGAGGTGAACATAATAAAGAATGGAAGTAAGGATGCATTAATAGAATAAGAAACAAATGTAAATAAATCAATTATTTTAGTTGAGTAGGAAGAGTCAGTAGACCATAAGGAAAAACCCTAAGAAGATGATGCCCCTTGGGTTTAGTAGCTTAACTCTTGAGCTCAGAGTAATTACTTAACTTCTTCTCTGGATAATCCTACCCACTTATTATCCTGAGCACACTCAAAGGGCCTAGACTAGTATAGTCCTTGAATAGCATGGCAAAAGGACCAGGAGTCATACCTCATGAAGAATGGTTCAATTATCTGGAAACTTTGTCCTGGAAAAGAGACAGGGGAATCAGTGTAGGCAGACTGTGGTCACGGATCTCTCAAATGTGCACGGTTTTCCTGGAGAAAGGAAAGCACTTAGAGGCCACATAGCTGAGTGGTTCCAAGCACAGGTCTAATCTTGGTCTCTGTCATTGGCCAGCTGGTGCCCTCGGTGGTCTCACTGCACCTTTCTAAGTATCCTTGTACTCTGTGACACAGTGTGATAATGCCTGGCTCTCACAGTAATGGGGACAATTGGGTGGTACAATGTGTGCAGAGTTCGCGCATGCTACCTGTCATCGTGTTGCTGGTAGTTTCTGTTGGTCCACTTGGGCTTCTTGGCACTCATCAGTCCTAAAATCTTATGCAGACCTTCTGTCTTCATGAAAGAAGTTCCTCATAGAGAAACTGGCTTAGGACCTGCAGGGGTATCCATATGTCAGCTAAGTCTGGACAAGGTGACTTCTCCGACACTGCCAGGGCCAGAGCAGAACGCACCTGCCCAGGCTAGGAAGTACTACGTGGCCCACTTCACCCCGCTGTATGTAAGGCCGGTCTTCCCAACACATGTTTTCTCAAGCTGGACTCAGGTAATAGAGGGATTGGAGGATTGGGTTGAATTCTCAAAACCGTAGAATCCCTCCCTGCACTCACGAAGATGGCGGCTCTCAAAGGGTGGATTGGAATGTCAGCTTGACGGTTTTCTCACTTGTTGTGCAGACTCAAGCCCCACCCAGACGTACTTGGTCAGAAATTCGGGGTGTGGCCCAGCCCGCTGTGGGTGCACAAGCCCCCAGGTCCCTCTGATGTGTGCTCCAGTTTGCGGGCCCCTGTACTGGGGCCGTCACAACTTGGCCACAGCATTGCTGGTAGCTTTCCCTTGAATTCAGGCCAAGCTTTTACAACTGTGTTCAGGAAAAGCTACAAAACAAGTCTGGCTGACATTTGCTAAGGACTTAACTCTGTGCAAGGCGCCAAGCTGACCTTATAAAAGGGCCCTGGCTTATCACCTTGACTTGTAGAGGAGCACGTGGATGCACAACTTGCTCTGTGTTCCGCAGGAAGAAACCGGGGGAGCCGGGGCCTGGATGCAGGTTGTCTTACCCACTCCACTCAGTGGCCTCTTTGACAGTAACCTTCAGCTTCTCCAAGTTCCACAGCATGCTGGCATCAAGTGAGAGGGAAAGAACTGGGCAACGGCTGTCTGGCTGTTCTCCTTTCTGCCTTCTGAATGCTCTGCCATTCGCACGGTTCCCCCACGTCTGACAGTTTCTCTGCTTCCTTCACGGACCCTTCTTCCACCGAGTGAATGACATGGGACTCACACTTGGCCCCCCATGTGGCCTCCCACAGGGTTTAGTCCATGTTTTTCCTCTTTTCCCATTTCTACAGGACACCCCACAATTACATACAGTTTCAACATTTGCTGTTTTCAGGTGCCCCCCAAAACTGTATTTACCCTGAACTGTCTTCTCAATTCTCTTGTTCCAAATTCCCAGACAGCCTGGACTTTTCCGCATTGCCATCTTTCCCTCACTTCCTCAACTTATGCCTCCCTGCCCGCACGCTGCCTCTCCAGAACCCACTTTCCTAATCCTCCGCATGGGGCCCCCATCCCGCCCATCTTCAGGGCCTTGCTTCGACTCAGGTCCCAGACCCTGTTTCTCTTCACGTGGGCAGGAGTGTCTGTACCGGTTGTGGGCTGTCCACACTACAGTGGCATCTCTCCAGGTCTGACATGAGAAAATGCAAGTTTGTAGTCAGGCCCATCCAGTTAATTACCAAACGAGGTACAAAATCGATGTGCAGGATGAGGTGTGATATAGTTTAGCTTTAATTCCAGGACAAAATTATGAAACACTGTACCAGAATGTCTTTTAAAAAGCAGCGAGAAAACAGGCAACACAAATGCCTGTGCGTCTAAGAGGCATCGCTGTGGACACAGCAGGGGAAACATAATTTTTGATTTTCATTAATGGCCAATTGCATTGAACAATGAATCGAACATTCATAGCATTTATAAACAAAGGGTAATTATTAAGTGTTATTCTGATTGTTAATTAGCTCTATTTATGCTCTAGATTCATTTTTAAATATGTCCTCTAGATGCCACTTGGTGCTAATTATCCAAGTTACTTTATTATCAACTAGAAAACATTTTTAATTAAGTCTAAAGCTATTTAAATTAGCATAAGATTTGTAGAAATTTAAACGTGGTCTGATGCTATATTTTGTTTTGTTTTGTGTTTTGTTTAGAAAGACATCAGATGATATATTTAGCCTTTTCAATTAGTTTTTGATGAAACAATCTACTGCAACCTGGCAATTGATAATTATGATGGGGTGTTCTTAGTAGTGTTCGTTAAATAAATGAGTATAATTGTGTGTGTGTGTGTGTGTGTGTGTATACACACACATATATATTACACACACATATATAATATCTCTCCAAATCACTACTGCTGGCAGCACGGACACACAGAGGAGAAAGTCACCGCTCCACCAGGGAGCTGTCTGTCTAATCAGGAAGATGACAAACACTACTACAGACATCTGAGAGCCCGAGCAGAAAGCAAGCTGTGCAGTAGGATAAAACAGAGTGGGTGTAGAATTACAGAATCCAGCGGTGGTGCGGGCGTGTTCGAGAGAGAGTTTAGAAGCTTCTTAAATGAAGGGCGCATTTGAACTAGGCTTGAGTATGGATTAGGGGAAAAACAGAGACAGCGCCTGCTTGGTGAATGAAATCACTCATGTTTATCTGTCAGCATTCGGCTGATTTAAATGATGTAAGTCCAACTAAAGCCACAGGAGGGGAGATTGATTGTCTCATGTGACAGAAAAATTCTGCAGGCTTCAAGCTAGATTCAGCAACTCAAATAACGTGACGGAAATTCAGTCTCTCTTGCACCATCTCTCAGCTCTGTTTTCCAATGTTGCTGGTGAGCAGATAGAGTGCTTTTCTTCCCAAAGTAAATCCAAGGAAGTCCTGGGCCTTCCTCTGACTGAACTGACCTGGGCCACATGCCCATCTCTGAACAAGTTGTGACCAGGTCTGTGGAATAAGGTCATCAACAAGGTGACCAGGGTCATATCCCCGCTGCTAGAGCCTGAAACGTCACTGGGGGTGACAGTGACAAAACTGAAGCTGTCCTCCTTTGGGCGCACCATGAGAAGGCAGGTTCTTCGGGAAAGACCATAGTGCTGGAAAAACAGAAGGCTGCGGGAAAAGAGGGCGACCAAAGATGAGATGGGTGTCTTCATAAAAGAAGCCCTTGCCCTGAGTCTACAGGAGCTGAGCAGGGCTGCTGAGGGCAGGACAGGGTGGACCCCACTCACTCACTCATAGGGTCTTCAGGACTCAGGGCTGACTCCGCGGCATGTGGCACACACACAGAGCTAGGGTGGGAAAGAACTGAGAGTGAGACAGAGGGGTAGTTTTCCAAAGGAAGATTGGGATGTTCTCACCAGCAGAGGGAATGGATGCTGGGCAAAGACACGTAGAAAGAATACATTATATGAATCCAGGTTAAGGTCATGGAAATTCATGACCATGTACATGAGACCGTGGAACCCAGGATTGTGAAGGCTGTTGTGGAAGACACTTTATGAGTTCCCTCCTCCTTGCTTGCTCAGTTCCAGATACACTGGCCCCCTTTCCTTCATCACCAAGAGGGTTTCACTCCCAGCATTTTCTGCTTACTCTCCCCTCTGCGTAGAATCCTCTTTTGTAGTCAATGCATAAAAAATGTCTCCTTCCTTATGGCTCAAATGTCACTTCATCGATGAGACCCTTGACTGCCTTATAAAGAGAGCATGTTCCCAGTAGTAATGTCTATACAAGAATCAGCAAGCCGTGGCCTGTGGGCCAGATCAGGCCAAGGCCACTGCCTGGTTTGTCGGTAGCACAGCCGTGCTCGTTGGCACCACCTGTGGTTGCTTCCACACACTGCAGCGGCAGAATTGAGCTGAGACAATCACATGGCCCACACGCCTGAAATGTTTGTTATTTGGCACTTGACAGGAAAAGTCTGTTGTGTCATGGTCTCTACCTTACTCTCCTTTACTCCTCTTCAGAGCAGCCACCACAACATGACACAGCATGTGTACACACGTATGTTTATTTTCACCCTCTCCTCATAGAGTGGAAGCTTCATGACAAGAGCAACCTACATTTTTCAGAGTCTAGAATAGTGTTTGGTGCACAGCAAGTGCTCGGTGATATTTGTGGAGTGAGAGGATTGAACGACTTTAGACATTGGAATGTTTTATAGCCAATCTGACGGTACAGAGAAAAGGAGGGAGGGAGAGCAGGCACCTGACTTGAGAGAACACAAGAATACCTTTGCTGAGGACTCATCAGGACCTAAACTAGGGTAGAAAGAGAAGAGAAGGCAAGTGGAGATCACCTTTTAGCAGAGCTCATGGGACCTGGTAACTCACCGGGGACGTGGAAGGTCAGCAGAGGGACGTGGGGGTGTCGCTGGTGTCATGTGCCTTGTCAGTCAGATAGTTATGATGCCACAGGTAGAAATTTCTAGGAGCAACGGTAGGTTTGGAGTTGGAGATAAATAGTTCAGCTTTAGATGTGCTGGTCTTCCCATCTGCCCATCTGGTCTTCCCATCTCTAAGGGAGAGGCTGAGGGTCCCGTGGGCAACTCCAGCAGAAAAGCCCGTGAGGGATGCCCGGGTGAGCAGAGGAAGCTGAGAGGCACCCACACAGAGTGAGTAGGTGGACTCCAGAGAGGAGACACACCGAGGGGTGGCTGGAGAACTTAAAGGAGCCCAGCCAGGGGAGCATTACCAGCAGCCTCCAGCCCATCTCTTCCTCGGATGAGGCTCCCGGGAAGCCTTGCTGAGCCGTGACTGCCCTATGGGAGGCACCCTCAGAAGTGGAAACCTACCCCCTGCTCTCAGGCTTTTCCCAATCCACGCTGCCTTTCACCAGGAGGGACCTCAGAGGCTTTAGAATGTGACAAAAATGGGTTCTGTCATCCTACCAGCCACGTGATGTAGGCTGTGTTATTCACATCACTTAGGCAGCGTGTGTAGGTTCTGAATAAACAACTTCTCCCCCTTTCCTTTTTCCTTGCCTTCATCTTATTCTCTTCTTTCTCCTCCTTTGTTTTTGTAATCCTCACCCCAGGATATGTTTACTGATGTTAGAAAGAGAAGAGGGCCAGAGGAGATGGGAGGGAGAGACATCGATTAATTGCCTCCTGTACGTGTCCTGCCTGGGGATTGAATCTTCAACCTTTTGGTGTATGGGACGATGCTCCAACCAACGGAGCCACCCACCCAGGGCTCTCTTTCTTTCTCTAGTGTTTCATCAGTGAGTAGCAGGGAGCGCAAGAGAGGCTGAAGGATGATAGTACAGGGTGGAACACAGTACCTCTTACATGGTGGCAAAGAGTGAATACTTGAGCCATTGATCCTTGGGGGCTGGGAGCCTGCCCATCTAAGAGCAACACTTGGGTAAGAAGTCTGAGGAGCTGGAACTGGGCCAGGGACCCCCTCCTGATATCTGTTGTCAGAGGAAATCTGCTGGGAATTCAACTGTTTAAAAAAAAAAAAAAAAAAAAAAAAAAAAAAAAAAAAAAAAAAAAAAAAAAAAAAAAAAAAAACCTGCTGGTCACAGAGTTCTTCTCTGGCACCTCATTCCCAAGTTGGTTAATTATTTACCGGAACAACACATTAGATCAGAAAGATACATTTCCCATAAATAATGTAGCAAGAAAGCCAAATGTAAGAGTCTCAGATTAACAACCCCAACCTTAATAAACCAGAGATGTGTGATGAGGAGAAGCACACCTCTACAACAGAGAAATAATAGTGGGGTTTTATCTGAAATGCTTCTCGGAGTACAACTCCCATAATCCTCCAAAAAAATAAAAATAAAGGCGAGCCAGTCCAAAAGCATAGGTGATTCCGTTGCCTAGTTTTATCACTCGTCCACCCATGTGCACTGAAGCTGCCAGGGCTGATTCCTGATGCAGGAGGAAAAGGCAGTTGCTGGGCCCCACACACTTTTCGCTTTGGCAGGAGGGAGATTTGACTGAAGATCAGCATGATGGATTCATCAGTCTGTGTAAACATCCCCAGCTGTCCCTGCAGCCTTACCTTAGCAGACCTCTCAGTTGCTGAGCCCTTGTCTCCCTCAGTCACAGGTGGGGAAGAGGGGGAAGAAGAGTCAGTCGGGGACACTCATCAGCTTTCTTGATTGATTAAAGAGTTGATGAGGTTCACGATTTGGCTGCTTTGAAGAGAACCAATTCCAGCACTTAGCAAGGAAGGGATATGTTTGTTTCTTTGTTTGTGGAACCGACAGGACTTTAATTTCTCTATCAAGCTCCAGCTAATGTGCTATCCGGCATCTGTTGGTTTGTTTTTTATCACCAAAGTTTTCTTCTTGGCAGTTAATACCAAGAACAGAGCATTTTCAGATGTGGAGATAAACTTCTGCCAAGCCATCTTCAATGTCAAGAGGCTACATTGTTTCCTTTCTCATTAATTATATTCACTGTTGCAAAATACTCTTAGGGAAGGAAAAAGTCACCTGAGTTGAATTCTTTGTTCTTTCTTCCCAGCAGAGGCCAAGGGGAATGTTGCTATTCCACAGTGACACTAGGAATTTAATGAGATGACAACATGAATAAGAAACTCTCAGTGTGCAGACTAGGGAAGGAAATTAACTTTATTCTCCTTTATTGGAGAGACTAGAATTTAATTCTGCTTAGTTGAGTGGGAGAAAAGAGCACTAAAAATACTTTCTTTAGCTCTGGGTGCTTTCCCTCCCACCTTGCTCTACGCCCTGCACTTCCCTTCTAATCTTACGTCCTTTTGCACCCCGGCTTCCCTAGAGATAGTGGGAAAGGTGGAGAGCGTGCATCCAAACAGTAGAATTGGGGAGAAGTAGAGGAGGAAATATTCAGAACCCCTCAGGCCACAGGACGGAAGGGAACGCCCGCGTGTCTCTCTGCTGGGTCACTCGTGGAGGACGGGGGTGGTTCGGCGGGTCTGGTGCTCGGAGGCAGTCTGCCGGGACTTCACTCCCGGCCCTGGTGGCACAGCCTCAGCATGTGTCCACGTCACTGCACATCTGCAGATGGGGTGACAAGAGAGTGTGTATTTCAAGTCCTTGGCACCAACTAAGCACATAATCAGGGCCCAATGTGTTGAGGCCCGTTACTATTGTCCTTTCTATAAATGCCTGTTGAGCGGCACTTGTGCAGCTGTCACCAACTGAAGTTCAGTGTCCAGATGTAAGGACACAGCATAAAAGTGTCCTTGTTCTCAAATAGGTATTAGGGTGTCGAGTAGGTAAAAGGGTGCCAAGGCGCATGCCCAGTGGAATATTAAATAGCAGTGAAAATACTCCCTGTAAAGGTAAACAAAAGCTGTAAGATGGTATCTGACTGCAGTTTGTGCTGAGAGAACGTCATGGTAAGTGGCAGATGGGAATAGGAGGCCAAGCCTACGGAGGTGGCCCCCGGGGAAACTTCCTGGGGGCAGAGGGTGACTTAGCAGGTGGAAGGGAGTTAGCAGCAGCCACCCCCCAGCGGGATCAGCAGAGCCAGTGACAGGGGAAGTGGGATGAGCAGCCGTTGCTTTTCCAACAAATGAGCATATGTGAATTTGGTTTCAAGGAAGAGATCGTCATTAACAGCATACAGTAGACAGGAACTGCTTACTTCCCAAAAGCCTAAATTAAAGAGAGTCCTCGTGATCCGGCTGGACCCTGCCAGGGACTTCCATCTGTTGGAAATGTACCGTGTGGGTGCAGCTGAGACATTCATGAGGGTAGTTGATGTGGTCTGGACGCTGTGAGCCAGAGAGAAACGCAGTGAAGTTAGGCACTTAGAAGAAATTCATGACGCAAGAACTTTCCCAGGGCCGGAGACAAAGGGAGTGAGTTGCCGCAGCAGGAAGGCTCTTGGCGGCACCCAAGCCACGGCCTAGGCTGTTCCCACTTGGAAACAAATTCAGTACGTTCATCAGATATTAACTGAGCACCGACTATGGCCAGCTGCTGGCTGACCAGAGGGAAACCAGGGCCCCTGCCTTCCTGGAATCCACAGCCAAGCCAGAAAGACAGATGTTTTAAACATTTACATGAGAAAAAAAAAACGTGTCTTATCATGGGGGAAGTACAAGATGTCATGGAAACATAAAATTAGGAGATTTTAACCTCATTTCTTAAGTAAGGGAAGTCTTCCTCAAGGAAATGGTGATTAAGTTGAGGCTGGAAGGATAAATAGGAGTGTGTGAAGGAAGAGGGAGCTGGAGGAGCTGAGCATGGGGCTCTCGTGCGGGGTCCTGGGCGAGCATGATCTTTCGGAATATTGTTGGAGGACCAACACAGCCGGGGTGTGGAGGTCAAGGAGCCAAGCACCCAGATATGAAAAGAGACAGGCTGAATTATAGTGGTTGACATTTATTAAATACTTATTCTATACTGGGTACTGTTCAAATCTCTTTACATGTGTTAATTCAGTTCTCACAGCAGCCCTCTGAGATAAGTTTTATCATTATGCTCCTTTTACATCTGAGCAAACTGACAGGTGGAGAGCCGAGCTCCCCAAGGTCAGGCAGCCAGGCAAACAGTGGAAGCGCGATGCCCCGATAATCAGACTCCAGAGCCTCCGTTTCGTTTCTTTTCTGTAACACCTTTGTTGAGGTATAACTCACGCACCAAATGATTTACCCAAGTTTGAAATGCAGTCTTTTAGTATTAAAAGCCTATGCTGTTATCATATACACATAGCTGCTAATACACATACATGCCTAGCTACAAATATACATGCACACTTAGCTACAACTGTACATTCACAATTCTATAGTTTACATTTCAGATGTAGGTGTAGTGTATGTAATTGTTCTCTGTCATACATATGTGTATGCTATACTACACCTATCACATGTTATATAGATATGTAGGTTATATACACACATATATACATCATTATGGAGGTGTGTGTACATGGATCTATTATAAAATCATACTGTAGTGGGCACCGTGTACCATATTAATGTGTTTGGACTTAAGGGTAATGGGGAGACATTGAAAGACGTCAGACTCGGGAGTGACAAGATCTGATCTATGAGGAGGATCAGCCAGGGAGTCGGTTGGGCAAATTCATTAGTCACAGGACCAAATGCGACCATGGGGGCTCTGCTTGGGGGTTTACTTAAAAAGACATTCCAAAAAGAAAGTTGGGCAGCCGCCCTACAAGTGTGGCAGTGCTCACAGGTGGTTCCCATTGGCCTCTGGTACCCTCAGCCCAGAACAACAGGCTGAGCCCATGAGGAAGGGCAGATCGTCCAGGTCGGCCAGTGAGCTCCGAACCCAGGGCACTGTTCTTCCCACTGAGGAGAGCCAATCAGACGTCAAAGCACATTTAAAGCACTGGTATCATAGGCTTGGGAGACAAGAGGTTGAATTGGACCAAACACAGGAGAGAGCTGTTATGAAATCAATATGCAGGTGCCTGTGAGCTGTGGGGGAAGGGCATGTGCTTCTCTTCTTTGGCTGTTAAATGCACCTCAGCTGCCAAGGAAAATGACTTTCCCTCTCTGCTTCCCGTCTGTCCAGCTGACTGGGTACTGGGGAGTGAGCAGGCTCTGTTGCTCAGCTGCATGTTTAATGAGGGCATCCCTGCAGGAGAGCCTCGGTGAGTTCCTCTGGCCTAATTCTCCCTGCCAGGACTCCGAAAATGTGTGTCTCCTTGGCAAATTCCAGAGACTTTTGGTGAAACGAGGGAAGGTGCCAGGGCCTTGGACTTATAAGGCATGGTCTCCCTCTGCCTTCGGGAATTTAAGCTGGAGTATGAGTTACGAGAAATGTGCCAGAGGAACTCATGTGCGGGGCTGTGCACCCTAAAAGAGGCTCAGAGTTTAGGGGCCACAGTGGAAGGATTTCACTGGGTGAGGATAGGAAAGCTGTCCCTTTGGAAGGAGGTCACCTCGAAAACTACTCTAACTGTTGCTCTGTCGTCTGGTCACTGAACTGCAACTTAAAACCTTAGTCCTGTCGCCTGAGCAGTTGAAGGGTGGAAAGTCAATTATGGGATCGGAATGGAACTGACTGGTTCTTAAAATGATCGCTTTCCTCGTTCCCTCCCTCTCTCCCTCCTGCCCTCCTTTCCTTTTTGCCTTCCATGGTTCTGGGGCTGAACCACCCTAAAGCATGAGGAGGTTTGGAGGAACGTCTGTGGTCCCGCAAACCACAAGTGGGCTCATGCAAGGAACGAATGAAATCCTGGGAAACAATGTGTCATCACCTTCTGCACAGTAGCATTTAATGAGCTCAGAATACTTGCACATTTTGCTGCTGTCATCTTATTTGATTCTTAAAATCATCCTTAGAGGCACTCAGGATGGGGAAAGAAAAAAGGAAAGAAGTGTCCCAGCTCCATCTGAGAGATGAGGAGACTGAAGTGTGTGGAGGTAGAACAGCTCGCACAGCTGGTGTGTGCTTCAGCCTCCCGTCCTGCCCGGCCCCACCCACCCCCACGTCTCAGTGACAGCGGTTAGGCCTCTGCTGTGAGTGCGCTCCACCCCCCACCCAAGAACTGCTGGGAATGATGCAGACAGGTCTAAGGGAGTGGCTGTGACCTCTGACCGCTTGCCTGGTGTGTATGCAGGTGGTCGATCTAAAGCAGGGTTCTCCTTTTTTGCTGCCATGGGCCCCTTTGTCAGGCTGATGAAGACTGGGGACCCCTTCTCAGAATTGTATTTTAACCTGTTATACAAAGTGCCCAAGATTACAAAAGAAAACCAATGACATACAGTTATCAACATATGAAAAAAAAACAACTTTGTGATATAATAATGTCTTTCTCTGTTATGAACATCTAAACATATCTAGTTGTAGTTGGGTGTGAACAATATTTTGAGATGTATGCAACAACTCAGCTTCGATAGGAAATAATCTAAGATTTCCTTGGGTGACAGAGTCCCAGGGTGACAATTACTTCAGGTCATGTTCTGCACTCTAATCAGAGGACATACTAGATTTCAGAAGGTGAGTGAAAATAGTGATGTGAAGTCTGCCCCTTCAGAGTTCACGGACCCACGGAATTCTCTCCATGAAGCCCTGGTGTCCGTTGTCCCCCAGTGAGGTCCCCTGTCCTAATAGAAACGATCAGGGAGCACTTAACTATGTGCCATCTCTGTGATAACCTGCAGACTTGTGTAGAATATAGCAAGAACAGAAAACGACTCCAAACCCTGACACATGTCTACATCACTTCATGTTTAATACCACAGGTCACCTCATGTTTCGTGTGGAGCTATATCAGAGCCAGTCTGGAGCTGGTGGGGGGAGGGCACGACACAGCAGGACCAGACGATGGTTCTCCACATGGGCAGTTTTGTCCCTCAGGGGATACTTGGCAATGTCTAAGGATCTCTTTGATTGTCACAACTAGGAGGAATGGGGTTGCTCATGGCATCTACTAGGTGGAGGCCAGGGGTGCTGCTCAACATCCTACAGTGCACAAGACAGCCCTCACAGCAAAGAATTGTTTGGCCTCAAATGTTAATAATACTCAGTTTGGGAAACCCTGGACCAGAGGGAAGGTGTACAGAACACTGAGTGAAATCCCACTGCAGAGAAACTGGTGCGTGCCCAGTTCTCTGCCCTCCATCCACTGGGAAGGCTGCACGTCCTTTCTGATTCCTTCAGGTTGAAGATTACATTCTTCCCCACTCCATGGTGTCCAATGTCAGGCTATATACATAGCAGATACATAATTAATTATAGCCACTGGTAAGGCTGCTGTAGCCTGCTGTTTCTCTAGCTTGAGACTTGGCGGCAAAGTAGGGACAGGAACAAAGAACTCAAGATAGGAGTTCTGCGGAAGACAGCTGTTTGGAATGGGGCAAACAGAAGAGACTCAGAGATTCGAACCTCATTTCCCATTCAGAGCAGTTCGATGGCCTACTTTTGTCTGTACTGTTAAGATGGTAGCATCCTGGGCAAGACATCCCTAATGGGAAGTTCCCTTCCTTGATACAGCAAAGGTTATGCCTGCTACCTAGGTTGGCTGTCCATTCCCTTGTTTATGTAATCCTGCAGTTGAAGTGGACCTGAAAGGGCATTGATGACATTGCTGACATTTGTTCAACACCTAATATGCCTTTAGCTCTGCTTTGTACCCTTCACTTTATGACATGGTTTGTTTTCCATGGGTCCCCCAGGCCCTTTTCCATTGGAAACCTACATTGCTTCCTCAGTTACAAAAACCTCATCCTGCTGGGGCAAATCGTAGGCTGCACCTGCCATCCCAGGCACTAAAATGGCAGATGCCGAGATGTGTGTTAGGTGTCAGAAGCACTTCTTGTAGACCACCGCAGTAACCCAGGAGTAACCTCACAGTGGATCTATTTCTTTAAAATTCTGAGTTCTGCCAAAAGCAGTGGCATTTCCTTCACCTCCTTTAAGGCTGATTTGGCCCAGTCCTGAAGTGATTCCTCAAGTTATGATCACTTGCCCGGTGAGAGCATGGTTTCTGTGGGGTCCCTGGGTCTCTGAAAGTCCTTTCCTCTAGTGGATTTGGGGGGTGTCAGCTTCCGTCAAGTTAGTGGGCCTTCTCCTTGAGCTGTTTCTATTTGTTATGAAAAGCTGGAAGGAATTTTTTGCATTGCCCAAGTAAAAGACTCAGAACAAAATGAAACTGGGTTTACTGATTTATTAGTGTCCAGCGTTCCTAAAAACAGGCCTTGGAGTGGGATTTCTAGGTGCCATGAGAACGTGCATGGAAACAGTTTAGCACACCTAGATGGAAGTCTTGCCTTTACTTTTAATTATATTTAGTTTACTAACCTGTCTTTAAAGCAACCTGCTTCTAAAGGGGGGGCAGTTTTTAAAGATAAAGAGACAGTCTTTATTTGATCCAGGGAGATTTCCAGAGTAGCACCATTGGTCACTAGCATTTGCATTTTGCTGTGCAGGTTAAAAGGCTCGTTCACCTCTAATTTGGTCTTCATGATAAACCGGAACCATATGTTGGCCGGTGGATTGTGCCCATTTTATAGACAGAGAAACTAAGCCCAGAACAGTAAGTTCGGTGGGGAGTCCAAGTCGAGACCCCCAATGTTTGAACATGTTAACAATATTAATGTATTCTGCAATGTATAATAGAAAAAAACTAGGCAGTGAGGGAAAAGACCCAGGTTCTAGTATGTACGATACTGTAAATTAAAGCTGTGTCACTGCTTGGCCAAGTGTAGAACCTAAATTTGCACTATGTATTTCATTGCCTACATAGATAAAGTGACAACAGTCACAACTGGCTTGTTCATTTAACAGAATGCAGGGTGTGGAGGTACTTTACAAGTTTAAGGTAAAGGGTATCTCTTGGGAATGTTTTTAGCCAACTTCAGCAACCCATTAGTAACTTTTCATTTAGAGCAGGTGTCCCCAACATTTTTGGCACCAGGGACTGGTTTCGTGGAAGACAATTTTCCCACAGACCAGGGTTCAGGGGATGGTTTTGGGATGATTCAAGTGCATTACATTCAAGCTCACCTCCTGCTGTACGGCTTGGTTCCTAACAGGCCCAGACTGGTACCAGTATGCAACCCGGAGGTTGGGGACCCCTGATTTAGAGAATAAATTTCTTCATGTGTAGGATTTCCAATAGTTATCTCCCATGACTGATTAGAACTTGGACTAGAGTTCATTTTATAAATAAGAGATGGTAAAGAAATAGTTGGGATCAAGCATCCTTGAGCACTTAAAGCTGATCCCATGTGAGCAGAAGGCATCATCGTGACAGTCTTGTCTTTTCCTCACACCATTCCAGTCATCAAACCACAGAACGGAGAGAACTGGAGCATTCCCAATAGCTGACGTACTCGGCGAGGAAGCTGCATTCAGACACTACTGTGATTCGTGGGGAGACAGAGCAGGAGGTAGATGTCCTTGGGAAAGAACCACAGGCAGGCTTCAGTGGGAATCCCCTTCCACACCTCAGGATTCAGGACCAAGGCCTGGTGCCCCGCCTCCCCCCTGCATCGTGGGGACGGGGTCATGAGCAAGGCAGCAGCCCTGCTGAGCCGTTGGTGCACATAGCGGGTGAGCGGTGATAGCTCCGCTTCCTAGGTAGTCACTGTGGGAATTAAGTGAGACAGCCCGTGCACAACTTACCACAGTGCCCGAGACACACTCAATCCTCAATAAATTAACTGTTATCATTTAAAAAAATTAATTACTTCTCGTAGAGCCTGGGCTTTCTCATCTGCACACAGAGATGCTAACAGTGTCTAACTTGTACATTGCTACACTGATTGAGTAACATAATGTGGGAAGGTGCCTATATTGAGGTTAGAGTTGATCTTTGTTCTTGGTGGAATCTTGAACATTCCTATAAGCCAACAGTTCAAGGAATTTTTATTTAAAATTGTCTTACCAGCTCTAGTCACTCAAACTTCCAGGTGTTTCTTCTGCTATCATGGGAGATACGTGAGAGTTAAGGAGAAAGGACTTCTGGCCAAGATGGAGGCATAGGTAGACATACTGTGCCTCCTTGTACAACCAAAATTAAGGACAACAAAAATTTAGAACAAAAAAAAAAATCAAAACAGATAGAAAATTGAACTGTATGGAAGTCCGAGAACCATTCATCCAGACTGGTAAGAGGGCTGGAGTTAGCGGCTGGTGGAGAGGGGTTGCGGCAGGAAAATGTGGTGGCTGGCAGACCCTGGGTGCAGGGTGGCAGTGGGCAGACTCAGTGAGGTGTGCAAAGAGGCTGGCTGACTACAGTCACACATTCACACACAGATAAACCAGGTGAAACTGGGGAGTGAGACAGACCACTCCCAGGGCCCCAGCACAGGGAAATAAAGCCTCAAAACAATGATTGAAAACACCTGTGGGGGTTGAGCTGCCAGGAGAGACTCCCAGCCCCACAGGAGAGCTCATTGGAGAGACCCACAGAGTCCTAGAATGTACACAAGCCCACCCACACAGGAGTCAGCACCAGAAGGGCCCAATTTGCTTGTGGGAAGCAGCGGAAGGGACTGAAATCCAAGAGAGAGTGGAGCAACCACCACTCCCTCTCTGACCCCTCCCTCACATACAGCATCACAACCCAGCAACAGGGTTGCCCTGCCCTGGTGAATACCTAGGCTCCACCCCTCGTTATATAACAGGCATGACCACACCCCCAAAAAAAATGGCCCAAGTGGAAGAACAGATCAAAGCCCTAGAGGAAATACATCTAAGTGACAAAGAGATAACCAGCCTATCAGATGCACAGTTCAAAGCCAGATCAGGATGCTCACAGAATTGGTTGATTTTGGTTGCAAATTAGATGAAAAAATGAAGGCTACACTAAGTGAAATGAAGGAAAATGCACACAGGGAGCCAATAGTGATGGGAAGAAAACTGGGACTCAAATTAATGGATTGGAACAGAAGGAAGAAAGAAACAACCAAACAGAAAAGAATGAAGAAATAATACAAAAAAATGAGAGGCTTAGGGACCTCCAGGACATTTTTAAATGTTCCAACATCCAAATTATAGTGGTACCAGAAGGAGAAGAGGAAGAGCAACAAGTGGAAAACTTATTTGAACAAATAATAAAGGAGAACCTCCCCAATCTGGCAAAGGAAATAGACTTCCAGGAAGTCTAGGAAGCTCAGAGAGTCCCAAAGTTCTTCTTTCAAAGAAGTTGGACCCAAGGAGGAACACACCAAGGCACATCATAATTACATTAGCCAAGATTAAAATGAAGGAAAGAATTCTAGAAGCAGCAAGAGATAAGGGGACAGTCACCTACAAAGGGGTTCTCATCAGACTGTCAGCTGATTTCTCCAAAGAGACCTTACAGGCAAGAAGGGGCTGGAAAGAGGTATTCCAAGTCATGAAAGTCAAGGACCTACATCCAAGATTGCTCTATCCAGTGAAGCTTTCATTTAGAATGGAAGGGAAGATAAAGTGCTTCTCAGATAAGGTCAAGTTAAAGGAGTTCATCATCACCAAGCCCTTATTATATGAAATGTTAAAGGGACTTACCTAAGAAAAAGAAGATAAAAAATAGCACAGTAACAAGATAGCAAACTCACAGATATTAACAGCTACACCTAAAACAAAAGCAAACTAAGCAAACCACTAGAACAGGAGCAGA